>MU612547.1:0-16161 GCA_025201675.1 Cunninghamella echinulata
ATAGGTAAAAAAGATTAATAAAATGAGTAATAGTTATTTATAAATATATTTTTTATTTGTTTGAAGTATTAAAAAAAAAGACGTATATCTGTATTCACGACTATGTTTTATATTTAATTGGAGACTCACAAGGCAAAAAAGAAAAAGTATAATCTGCTAATGATTTATATAATTTTAATTACAAAAAAAGGAAAATTAATCAAAATCTTAAAGCGAATAATTAAACCAAAATAACCTAAAAAACCAATTTTTTTTTTCATTTTCATCCAATTTTCTCAATAATTACCATTTCCATTCTCATTTTTAATTTCTTTCAAATATAATTATTAATACTATTTACTATAATGGTATGCGTGGTGCTTCGTATTGAGAAGATTAGGTTCAAGAGTGCTAATAAAATAAATAAAAATAATAAGTTAAAATAGAATAAAAAACACAATCTATTGATACGTACAATTCGACACAGGCGATCAAATTTAACAATTGAAATAAAATAAAATAAAATAAAAAAAACGGGTTTAACATTATCTTTATATTCAATAATAAAACAATTCAATACGGCTGAATATACAGAACAAAATAGAAAACAAAAACAAAAAAACAAAATTAACACTGGTGACAAATTCTTTTTACAAGTTCAATATCGATAATTAAAGTGAAAAATGATCCAACTATTGAATATTTTAATAACCAATAAAAAGATTCATCAAATCAATATATATATCATATTGTATTATCCATGCGATGTATTGCATGTATACACTTGAATAATAACTAGTATCGGTTTTATTTTAAGAGAAAAAAAGAAAAGATGCGATTGAAAAGTGTATAAAAACTGTATTTTATATTTTTAATATATATATATATAGATTTATAAAGAACATTCCTTTTCTTTTCCTTTCTTTGATCTATTATTATTATTATTATTATTATTATTATTATTATTATTATTATTATTAGTAGTAGTAGTAGTATTATTATTATTATTATTATTAGTATTATTAGTATTATTAGTATTATTATTATACATCAGTTTGTAATTTTGTTATGATATGCACTTTTTTATAATATTTTATAAAATTTAATATTTTTTTTTTGATCAATTTAGACATTCACACAAGATTTGCGATTAGCGCCATATATTCGCTGTAGGACTCAGTTCTATAGTTCGGGGTAAATCTTAGTTAGGTGATTGTTGAGCCACTTTGCCTTATATTTATTTATCCAAGCAGATTATGATTGTGGTGACTTAGTTACAATACCTAACCGTTTAATATAAAAAATAGTGCGAAATTTATGCAATGACGGTTGGTCAAGAATTTAAGAAAATAAATAACAAATAGTATCTCTAACAGGCGGAAATAAAAACTATCCTGCTTCTTCTGTATAGCAAGGTAAAGAGGGATAGCTGTCCTTATCGCAAGCCATATTGTTTTTTCTTTTCATGATATTCCTGAGGTTTTGCATCTGCCATAGAAAAATATAATAATCAAGATTTTACTCTTTCTGTTGGAAAGTAATATAAATGATATAATTGCTCATGGGTCAATCAGAGTGTCTGTCGATTTAATAACAGATAGTCTACGTTTTTTAAAAATGAGTTCCCTTGATTCCATTATTATCTATTATCTGTTGCAATATATCTGCTGTATTTTGGTGCCTACCATAGCTGATTCAAAATTTAAGCCTATTGTATATATTTTTATTAAAAAAAATAAAGAAAAATAAATAAATAAATAAATTAAAAATTGACATTGAAAAGCTAGTTTTTTCTACAGATCTTGATTGACGGTTATTGTGTTTTCCTATTGATACTACACATTTTACTCATCCGCCTAATTTAGCTTTAATCAATTCATAATCAATAATATATAAAAAAGACCACATGCAATATAAAAAATTAGCTTCAAAATAATATTTATTTTTTTAATATACTGCTTCGTAAATATAAATGATTACTGTGCACTGAACTTATTTATTAGTATTTCTTTAATGGGATCAAAAAAATGATTACTACTTTATTTTATTTTATATGTTTAAATACTTTTAAATAATTCTGATTTAAATCATCCTAAATTTTTATATTATCTCTCTATTTTATTTTGCGGTTATTGAATTTTTACTTTAGTCCTGCTTATTTTATCATACTTTTAATTTTTATTATATTTATTTTATTTATTTTTATTTTTTTATTCTAACTCATTCCACTTATAAACCTGGGGAAATATCTTTACAGTTGAATTATTATATAATAAACTATCTATATTATACCATATTTAAATATTATACAATTATATTACATAATATAATTTTTATATATAATATTATATTTCAAAATTATATTATCTCAAGAATCATCCCTAAAGTTATAAATAAATTATTACACTTCGTTTAAATAATATATAGATGTTTTATTTATTTTTAATTATATTTGGATATTCATCGGAACTAATGCTCACAGGAGCTTTAGTATATTACAAATATAGCTCAAAACACTCATTACTCATTTTAAAAAATAAATCTTAATCAAAATCCCACGTAATACTTGCCAAAAACACACACAACGACCTACCTAACATAGTAAAAAAAAAAAAAAAAGAAAAAAAATAAGGTTCAGTATACATGTAAATGGTGTAAGCATATGGACAAGCCATCTTAAACACGGACCATGTTATAATGTTCATCACCACCTTTTTTTTGGTTCAAGTAACACCAAACCTGGGCCTCGAACCAGCGACTTTTAAACTAGCTTTCGCTCTAAGAAATCTATTTGAAAAAGCGAAAACTGAAAAATTTTTGAAAAATTTCTCCTATTTATAGTTAAAATACTTCTTAAAAAAGAGTTTTTATCTTAAGGTGTAAGAAATAAAATAATTAAAAATTAAATAATGATGTATTTATCATATAAATATTGTATTTTTTATTAGTTTTTTATAAATAAGTTAAAAAATAGTATGGTTATTGCCCAGAAAAAGCAAATCTCTTGGAGCAGTTTTTTATGTGTATGTTTATGACCAAAAGTCCAAAAAAAAATTATCCAAAATTTAAGCCAAAATTTTTTTTATATATATTTATACTTAGAGTATTAAAATGAAAAAAATATTAATCGTAATTTGACTTTAGTCCTGTTCATTAGGGAGGAGGTATACTTTGGGTAATCTTTACTTGAAAGTAAATTAGTATCCAAAAACGTTTCTGGTACTAAGCAAGCTGAACTCAGAAACAGTTATCATACTATAAACACCAAAATAAACCATCCATTTTTATCAAAATGATATTAAGCTGTACTTATTTGGATACTTCTGATTGTACCAATTTTGAACTCGCAAAAAATCTATCTTTTTAAAAAAATAAATAAAGGTAATAACCAACAGTTAATATTTACACATATATAATGCAAATGTATCTTTATGGCCTTTACTTTAATTAACTATTATTTGGAATAGCTAAATTCAATTTATAAAAATAGGAAATTTTATTGATAAATAAACAGATACATTTATGATGTATTATTTTTTTTTCCTCAAAAAATAAAAAATGTTAGCATAAAATAATACGGAACTTAAAACTGATTAAAAAAAATCAGGCACAGCTTTTTATCTACAAATATTATTTTTCTCCTTTTTTTAAAAAAATACTTTGCTTTTTTTATCTATGAATTTACAAAAGTTGGATGATCATTTTTTATTCTTTTTTGGTTTTTATTTAACTGTATCAAATGAATAAATAGATTTATGCATTTTTTTTAATAATAATAAAAAAAAAATTATTTATTTAGCAGCTTGTTTTTGGAATCTGAATCTGGGAGGAGCACGATTACGACGATCAACTACGGAACGTACACGGACAACACGAGCGTGAATAGCACAAGATACACAGTAATGTAATTTAACGTATAACTTGGGGATGGTGTATTCTTCATAAACGGAAGCTTCTTGAAGATCACGAACAGCAGCGGCTTCAACCATGTTACGGATGGTGAATCTCTTGATAGCCTTGTCCTAATTTATTTATATCACTCATCAGTATTAGTATATATCTCCATTTTTTTATTATTTATTATTGTGTTCACTATTCTTTATTATATAATAAATTTACCTTAGGACAACATCTGTAACAGTTGATACAACGAACAAACTTGTTGTGACCACGACCGTGTTTATTACGTCCGTTATTTCTTCTCTTGCAAGTCTATATTTTTATAATAAAATAGGAGTAATGTGTATTTTAAATAAAGTATTAATAAAGCTATTTATATATATTATAATTATGCATATTCTTTAAGAAATCATCAATAAAATCCAATCCCGGCTATATGTATATTTAAAAATATTGATAAAGGTGATATGTACTATTTAACGATATATAAATAATTCCATTTACTGATTGTATGTTTATATTTATATTTATATATATATATATATATATACAAATATATATATATATACATATATATAAATATTATAAAAATAAAATGAATAAAGTGATTACTCATGTTTTTTTTTAAAAAAAAAATATATAGCTTTAAAGGATGTATATAATATGATAGATTAATATAGTATTGAATTGGATAACGGATGGATGATTGATGATTTCATTGAAGTTGCATTGCTGTGTATGTCTTTACCATATTGAGAACTGGAAAAAAGAAAGAACATTTAATTTTGATAGCTGTTGGATATTTTGGCTCTAAAAAATTTAAATTCCGTCACCGGATTTTTTTTGGTTTTTCGGCTGCCTAAAAAAATAAAATAATGCCATATTTAATATCTTCCACTAATAAAACTATACCCTTTTATTATTTTAAATTATGCATATTTCATGATAGCTTATTTAAGATATATATATAATAATGGTGCTAATGATATATGTAATAAATGGGTAATCAACCAACGCAATGATTATTGAAACCTTAGCAGTTTTTATCTTTGAAAAACAAAATTCGACATATAGTACATTTCTTCAACTAAAACATCTATTGCTTTTTATCTATCAGTTCATAATAATATGTATACTTTATTATGATATTGAAGGAGATAAACATGAGTATTGATTTTAAAAATTCGTAAACTGAATTAATATTATGTAATATACGAATATATATGTATATATAATCAATAAGAGTAATAGGTTACCAGAATGTCCATAACAAAAAAGTAATAATACCTGAATAATCAGCAATAATATTGATGGTAAAAAAAAAAAAAAACAAACACAACTAGCGGCAAGTTTGACTATGAATCATCAATGCAATAATAGAAATCATAATATAATCAGTAAAGGAAATGTAATAAAGGGAATATAATACCACAAGAATATACTAGTGATCCTTTTTATATACATAGGTATATTCCAAAGCAAGAGAGGTATTTTATATTATACTCAACGATATACAATATACAAATATATACCTAATTGTAAAAAATACAAATTTTTGAATATTATCAACATTTGTAATTAATATTGGATAGAGTTTCTAATATATATAATGTATTTATAACCGTAGTCGAAATTAAAAATTAAAGCGGCCAAATGCATGCATGAATGGTGCTTTCGTTTTGATCATCCTACAGATCATTTGGGTTTGTCTTTTTTATCACTAGTGAGTATGGTCATTATTTCAATAAGGATAAATAAAATAAAAATAGTTGGATTGAATTATTGTCTACATATTCTTTTTTGTAAATAAATAGCCTACAAAAAAAAGGTTATAATTTTTTTAAATAATATATATAGAAATCGGTTAACTCTGTTTATTATTTGCATTTCTTAAATTCTTACACTCACACTCTATTTCTTTCTTTCTTTTTGTTATTTTATCGAATGTAAGCTGTTTATTTCAAATATATAAATTCTTGGTTACTTATTTTTATTTTACTACATAGTAATACACACAAATATAATATATATATATATATATAATAATAATAATAATAATAATAATAATAATAATACAAGAGTGATCAAAATAAGATAGAATAAATAAAACCAAAATGCTTGGTAGTTATACAGATAGATATACAGATGTTATTTACTGAAAAGTTACTTTTGATATTTTCTTCTTTTTCTTTGGTGTATCATCCTTATCGTTATCATCAATAGCTGTAAGGTCGATGACAGATCTCTTCATAGGTTTTGAAATGACACTTATAGGTTTATTCAATTTAATAATCTTTTGTTGATGTTTCTTATTATTTAATTGAATAATATGATTGGGTTTTGGTACAAAGTTGGCATGGTTTAATATATTTTGAAGTCTTTTATCGTTATAAAAATCAGCTTTTGTATTATCATGGTGTTCTAATAAAAAATATAATTAAGCAGTAATAAATGAATAAACATCAGTGTAATTATTATTATTATTAATATTATTTTTACTTTTTTTTTTTTTTTTAATTACCTGTAATTGTATCTCTTCTTTTTAATAATGCATCTTCAATTGAGTTTCTAATGACTAATGTTTCTACATAAACAGGATTTTTTTGTCCAATACGGTGAGCACGTTTGATAGCTTGTTGTTCCATTGCCGATTGCCAAACAGGACTAACAAAATAGACACGTGTTGCAGAAGATAGATCGATTCCATAAGCAGCTTTTTGCACAGCCATAATCATTACATTTGCATTTTCCGAAGTATTAAAGGTTATAATTGTTTGCGATCGTTGATTGTTTGTCTATCATAAAAAAAGAAGATTATATTATAAAAATAATAGTCATAGAGAATTCTTTATATAAATATACAAATAAATATATAATATAATTACATACCATAGAAGATTCTAAATACATGAGAGTTCTTACTTTTACTAATTTCAAAGCCAAATAAATTTCCTGCATTTCATTATAGTATTGAGAAAAAATGATACATTTTTCGTTTGAATGATAGGTAAGAATTTGATCTACAAGATAGTTGATTTTACTGCTGCTACTACATAGAACCTGAACTTCTTTAAATACATTACGAGTATAAAAAGTCATCCCAGTGACATCGTTCAATTTTTCACGTACATAATCCATTTCTTCTTTATTCATCTCTAGTTGATCCAGTGATATATTTAATGTTTCGGTGACGTTAATAGATGGTAATGACGACGACGACGACGACGATAAGCCGCTCTTTTCATGCGCTAATTGGTAGATTTTTTTTCGTATGATATTTGATGCGATACGTTCCCATTGTTTTGCCGCCTTTTGCTTCTTCTCCTTACTATTATTTCCTTTTATCACTATCTTTTCTATAGATTGTTTTGATTTTTCGTACAGCTCGGTACTTTCAATGGTATCGGATTCACTGTCATAAACATAGATTCCCATACTATTGTCTTGCATTTTACTATCTGTTAAATAATGAACTAAATCTACAAGTATATCCCCACTAATAATACAGTGATCATTCCAAGGATTTTGGACGGTATGGTTACTTTCATTACTATGGTTATTACCATCACATATAGGAAGATAGGCACCATGGTCACCTTGGGACCAACCCCAATGTTCCCTGAATAATTTTGGTAAACCTTGGACTACAAATGATACTTCATGCTTCGTCATCATATTCATAAATACAGTGTCATTTAATGCCATTTCAAATAAATCTTTAATTTGCCTTAATCCGAGTTCATCTTCAGCTCCATAATTCTCCTTGCCTTCGTCTACTTGTTTTAATTTTTCGACACAATTTGAATAGGATGATTTTAAAGATGGGATATCAATGGAATGCCATGTACAGCTATTATTATTAAATAGAGATATATACAAAGTATAGTTTTTAATTAGTTTTATCTATTAAATATTTATATTATATTTATACATACTTTATTTTATTTTTATATTTATTTCTATTTGAATAATTGAAATATGTAAAAAATTACCTTTGTCTCATATTAGATACTGTCTCACGAAGTGATTTAACATTGTTTTTACTAAATAAATAATCTGGTCCTTCCCGTTTTGATAATATAGCATTTAAACTGATTAAAGAAATTTGACAGTTATGAGCCTGTTAAAGAAAGAAAAAAGAAAAAGGAAATGAAGTAGAGGAGAAGGAAAATTAGTATAGCATATAAAAATAAATAAATATACAGTGAAATACAATATTTATTGTATATTATTATACATATTTTCTATTACGACTTACTAGCCATTGATAGTAATCAAAATCCAAAAGAACTGTTTTAGTATATAATGGAGGCAAAGTGACATCATGTTCTATATCCTTTTTTTGATTTCGTATCATTATTCTACACATTAGTTTATCGAGGTTATAAACTGACCATGCTTGTTGTTTCATAAATGGTTTTACGATAAGACGATCCCAGAGGTATTTGTAATAATTGAATGGTGGTAATTTTAGAATTTCGCCAAAGATTATACCTAGTCTACATGAAAAATAGATCAAACCAAATAAACAAATTTAAATACAAATATATCAATAAATAATAATAACGATGTTTTATAAATTTACTTGGTCAAATCTTCATCTAATTCTTCTTGGTTTGATCGTGAAATTGCTACTTCAGTTAAATTGGAAGAAGGTGTACCAGTACATACCCAGAACCAACAGGAAAATAGTTTTGCTGCCAGACTACTGTGCCTAGAATTTCTTGAAGAGAGAGAATGCCCTTCATCTATTAAAAGCATTATAAAAATCGGAACATATTAGCTATTCGCTTTTCTAAAAAATAAAAATAAAAATATGATTTAACCAAACTTTTTATAAAATAAAAAAAATAACCAAACGCACCCACAATAACCCTTTTCCAGTGCACTTGTAATAATGGTGAGACATATTTTGGTTTAGGATGAATAGCTTGACATAGAGGATTTTTCACTAGAATATTATCAATATAGGCACAATCACATTGTCTAGGTATGCCTATATAATTAATTAGTTGATCATATAAAATTAATAATGAAGACAAAAAATATGGCAATATTTTGATTTTCATTTTTAATACATACCTTGAAATTCTAAACCACCATAGGAATATTCATAAGAGAATCGACTTTGGCTGATGAGGATAAGATCAGAATGAACCAAAAGAGTTGGATGTGGAATACTTTTTTTGTTATCATCTAATACTATAAAATCTATTTGATCATCCATGATATGCTACAATATATGATAATAATAATACTTTGTATATTAAAACATAATTCTTTTTTTTTTCATTTCTATATATATATAAGTATGTATGTATGTATAAATTGTCATAAATATATAATTACTTTATAAATTTCTCCAATCCATCTATATATCAAAAATTAAATACAATAGTAATAATAGTAATAATAGTAATAATACTTCAGTTTAATCCTATAATACTTGTCGTATACATTTAAAAACTATTTGCTAACTTACTGTGCAACCAGATTATCAGGTACTATAATTTTTTTAAAATATATAAATAAATAAATAAAAGTTTAACAAGTTAATATATGAATTTAAGCGATTGCTTTTTGTTATTAATTTTTTTAAAAAATAAATAAATAATAAAATATCAAGATGATTACCTATAACCAAAGTAGCACTAGAAGGATATATTTTTAATGTGGTTATTTTTAAAGAACCGCGATGTTGGCGTTTAATAAGAGGAAAAGAAGTTTCCTGTTCTTGCCATTCATAATAGGGTGGGTATTTTTCTAATTGTACATGAACATCATCTGGTATATTATGTTTATGATTTTTCCAAGGAATTCGTTGCAGAAGCATTTGTTCCGTGGCTATAGTCTTTAGAGATTTAATTTTGTTTGATAGTACTTGACCTTGGTATTGATTTATCATATCTGTCTTTAATTCAACGTTTTCAATAGTTTTAAGTATTTGCTTTGTCACCATTATAGCAGAAAGACATACGCATGTTTTTCCTGTGCCCTATCACAAAAAAAAAAAAATAACATACACGTATGTATAATTAATATAAAATTGTATTATAAATATACATATATAAATAGTCTGCTTTTTCTTTTTCTTCTTATATTTACCATATCTTCACATATGACTCCGCCACACACATCATCTATCATTGGCTTATCTACCACACAATCATTTGTTATTTGATTTATATAATATTTAGTATTGTCTACCGAGATCAATTCTATCATAATTGGAGGCATATATTTTTGTGGAGCTAATTCACGTTGTACTAGTTTCCATAATGATGCCTATATATACACAAAAGAAGAGGTTGAGCAACCACGGTAGTAGTGGAAATAACAAATGTCTCTTTCATTTTTTTCTTTTAATTTTATTTTTTTAATAGCATAACAATAAAAGTTGTGTATATAATTACCTTTTGATAGTGATATAATTGTGTTTTCATACCCATAAGGTAGTTTTTGTTCATGATATTATTTAATATTTCTTGAGCTATTGGGCTAACATTTTCAAGTTCTCTCTGTTTTGGAGAAGGCATATGAATAAATATATCTAATAATGATTTTTGCATCTGTTTATTATAATTTTTTTTTTAAAAAAAATAAAAGGTGCATGCATTAATATTTTTATTACATATTGCATATATATATTTCTTTTTATTATTAGTTTACTGGAGAGGAAGAGTATACAGGAATAGTAGGAGTAGTATTCATATTTATTTGTTTCCCGATATAGACATCGATATTTCTATCCACCCATACTAAAAGATCTAATAAAGAATCTTTACCAGGCATTTGAAGAAAAGATTCCTTTATATTTTGATTTGATAACAAAGGTAAATAAATACGAATACGAATAAAATTCTTTGTTATTGTTAAGAATTGACAGCAAGTAGTATAGATTTTATTATCTAATTGTAAACGTCTAAGGAGACTTGTCTTTTTTTGTTCTGAAGGATGTATTGGCCATTCTTTTGTATTAAAAGGTATCCAAGTGCCATTCTTGTTTAAATCATATGTTTTTTCTTCAAGTAATAAATCAATAGTACCAGCAGCAATGCTATTTTCAATCAAGTTTAACATATATAAATGTATAAAGGATGAATTTAATAAAATGAAAAGTAAAAAAAAGGAAAAAAAAAAAGCTGATACTTCAAAAAAATTTAAACGCAGCGCGCTATTTGTTTTTTTTGCTTGACGCGTTCCTTTTTTTTTTTTTAAAAAAAAATAAAGTATCTTTACTGTACCTTTTTTATATATAATAATAATAATAACAATAATAATAATAATAAAAAATAATATATTAGTAAAATATAAAAGAAAGAATAAGAATAATAAAAATAAAACATTTTTTAGATGTATTTATATTAAAACGGTATATATATTAATGCAAAAATATTTAAAACGCCGTTTTCTCTTTTATTATTTTTTGATCATATTTGTTTATTATTTATAAAACTATGTGTTTATATTTATATATATATATATATATATAATATATATATAAAAACAACAATTATATAAAAAATGGATCACATGTACAAATACAAAAAAAAAAAATTTGAGTTAGGTTGTAAAAAAAAAAAAGAAAATTTCTCCTATCATAATACTTTTTTTTCTCTCTCTTTCACTTTTTGTATATATTTATTTTTTTGCCCCTTGTTTCGTTATTTATTATTATTATTATTTATTTATTTCAACCATATATATATATATATATATAAATATATATAATATACTATAATATATACTATATATACTTAATATTTATTTTTATTATTATAAGCCATGTATGATCCATATAGTGATGACTTATTATATTCACCATTATGTAAAAGGGAATTTACTGATATTCAATATGAAGATGTAACTGCAGATACAAACAGATTATTAATTCGTTCACCAGAGTTAGAAGGTATGGATTCACAAGCAAACTATTCATATAAACGTTTTAAACAAGATGAATATTCTATTCCTTATTTATCAACCAATTCAGCTAGTCCTTTAGCAACTGTGGATCTTGAAGTAAGTTCATTCTTCTTATTATTATTGTTATTATTGTTATTATTATTATTATTATTATATATATATATATATATATGAGTTTGCCTGTGTGTGTTACGTATTTTTTTTTTTTGATCATTTATATTTATTTTTTTCCCTTTCTTTTTTTCCCATTATGGGGTAACTTTTTTCTTTTTTCTTCTTCTTTCTATTCGATTAGACAATATTTAATATGGATAATTTTCAACAATTATCAATAGAAAAACGAAATGAATTACTGAAATTATTACCAGCGCCTGATATTATACATGATATAAGCAATGGATCATCCTCCTGTTCTTCATCTACATCTTTACCATTAGAAGAAAATACAACTACATCACTTCACCCTTCTTTTTTTTCAAGAAATGAAAACCCTATTTTTTGGTCAGGGTTTCATGATTGGCAAACTATGCTTGCTTCAGGTGAATTAGATCCAAAGCAAAAAGAATCTCCAACTTTGCAGCATCCTCAAACTATGTCAACTTCTCCATTTAAGGTATAATAGATATATACATATATATATTAGGAATCATCGAGAACAATCTTATACATATATATTCTAATTATATCTTTTTTTTATTTTATTTTATTTCATTTTGTTTTAACAGGACGATGCTTTTGAATTATATTGGGGTGAAATTTCTGATCGAGAAAAAATGCATAATGTAGCTGGGTAAGAAAAAAATAAATAAAAATAAATGATCAAGAGATCAAATATCTTTTTAATGTTTTATGTTGGAAATAAAACGTAAATATTTATTTTTTATTTATTTACTTATTTATTTTATTATTGATATGTAGTGATTCCAAGAGTATAACTTTAAAAGATATGTGTAGAAAAGGGTTAATTAGAGTAAATGATGTTATTGTTTATAAAAGAAACTTTAGCGCATGTAAAGTGATCGTATCAAAATCAATGAAAGTAAGTGATATATATATATATATATATAAATAGATATGTTAATTAATAAAATAAATAAACTCATAAATAAAAGTGAAGGAGAAAAAAAAAACAAATCCTATATTTATTTATTTATTTGTCATTATAATTATTTTATAAATAGGTTGTTAAAGCAGATGGGACTTTAGGTTTATCAATTACGATGGATGATCAATTATTTGAAGATTTTGAAACTCCTACCGCATTAGAGACAAAAATTTTGGATCATCATGGTAAAGTAGCTCGAGATAAAAGACCAAATGGAAATGCTTTTAAAAGTATTCGATTGATTAGAAATGGAAAAGATATGGGGAGGTTGTTTGATATAAGAAAAGATGCTTTTGGTTCATAAAAAAAGAAAAAGGATCATATTTTTACTATTTTTATTTGTTTTTTTTTGCTCGTTTTCTTTATTATTGTTTTTGCATTCATTGTAATAAAAAAAATAAAACAAAAAGTTGATTTAAAAAAAGATATTTGTATACACATATGTGTATAGTATAGTTAGTTTATTATTCACATAAAATGAAAATAAGCCTATTTTTTTTTTATAAAAAAATGCAGCTCCAATTTTTTAATTCTCGGGTGGTGGGTAACCTTCCAACTGAATTTTGCTCAATTATAGAGCTGAGTGCCAAAGGGTATCTATCGAGCCGATTGCAATCTTTGTAAGAATGCTTAAATTTATTAAAGAAAACATCATAACAAAATTATAAAAAAAAATATATTAAAACAAAATCATAAATTGATATAAAATAATAATAAAAAAAAAAAGGAAAGGCAAAGAAAAGCAAAACCAAGGAGTGAAATGAAAAGAATAAAATAAAAAAAAAATAGTTCTTTGATCATCAATACAGAAATAACCATTTATACAAATATGAAGTTGTATACGCTATCTTACATATATTTTATAAATCAGGAAATTTAGTAACAGAGGGAACAGACAAAAATAAGAGCAAAATAGTAAAAAAAAAAATAACAAGATAACGAACTTGATAGATTTTTTTTTCATAATGATTGAAGTTAAAGAAGAAAGCAAATATATTAAAACTGAATTTCTATTTTACATTTTTAAATTAAGAACCTGAGATGTGTATATATATGTATCAATTAAGCTAACAAAGTTTTAATATTTGTTTTGCTTTTGTATAGTAAAAGTGATACAAAAAAAATTGAAATTTATTTTCAAATGAAGAAAAATCAGTGAATGACTATATTATGTTAATAAAATACTTTCAACCGATTAAAAAAAAGGTTTTAAAAAATCGTACACGTAGTACTTTATTTACTCCCAAAGATATATTTCCAAATAATTTAGATATATAATATTCTCATTTCAATGATCAATAAATTAATTACAAAACATCAAGCAAACAACTTTTACATATTCATTTAATCAAAATAATGATAAAACGTAAAATAAATTATATATATATAAACTGAAAAAGTCTTTATATGATGTAACTGTATCATTCCTTTATAAATATAAAAATATTAACTTTCTAAAATAAAACTAAAAAGTCAATCTATGGCAGTAATCAAACTTAATAAATATTCAAAAAAAAAAAGTATACTTGTAAGGCTACAATAGTTAATTTCCAGTATATTGTTATAGAACTGTGGTTATTTCAATCGATTTAGTGGGTAAAATCAACTTGTAGATACATGAATGAATCATTTTTTTATACGTAGACTGATATTTATTTTTATTTTATATATTTATTAATTATTAAAAATAATGGCAAAAAATCATCATGCTGTTCCATTGAGCGTACAAAGATGTGAGAATGGAAAAAGTAACCATGAGAAAAGTTACAGTGAATAAGGGAAATTCGATAAGTATTTCAAAATCGCAATATTACAGTAGTACTATTTAAAGTTATTATTAATATAAATGACTCAACAGTTATATTTCTTTTTAAATCACTCATTCAAGTCATCAATATTTATTAAATATTTTCTGCCAAGTTGTAAAAGCAACTGTCATCATTATCGCCTTTGTTTTTAAAAAGTAATATAGAAAAATAAATGAAAAATCTGTCAACAAACCAAAAATATAAATGTATTAAAATACATGTATAACATTATTTTTATAATATTATAATGCTTTTTTACTTGAAATTGTCTTTGAAACAAAACACTGTTTGTATGTTCAATACTATGGCACTAAATATATATACATATTTATATAATAATATATGAGCGAAATCATAATATAATATTTTAGTTTTCCTATTTATCTTTTTCGTGTTTTAAAACAAACATACTTTAAGTTTTACTTACATATCATTGTTTAATCTATTACAGTTTTAAATAAATGCTTTTTTATAACATTTTTTGGGAATAGATCAATATTAAAATGAATTGGTAAGACTATATTGTTGACTTAGATAATAATATTCTAATAAAGAATATATAAAAATAATTAATAGAAAAATGATTAGAGGGAGATTCTGATTTCATGCATGCTTAAAATATTCAACTCCGATTTTTTAAAACAGAGTGGCTTAAAAGAAAAGTTAAATAAGGAAAAAAAAAAAATCGGAATTGAACTTTTTTTTCTTCGCTTTTCTTTCATTTTTTTTTTCAGCTTTTTTACCTGTGTATAACAAAAAAAAATGTCACCAGCTCAGAAAAAAAATAAAAAACAAGATAACCGTGATAAAAAAAAAGCACCCAAAGTAAATGTAAAAGATAAGGATGAAAAGCAATTAGAAGCCTTACTTTTTGGTGATTTAAATGGATACGATATATGGAACGATGAAACAACTGACTTGGATCCAACCTTAAATGATATGTCAAATAGTAAAGAATCTAATGAAGAAGAAGAAGAAGAAGAAGAGCCTGTAAATACAATATCAAAAAATGAAAATTAAAAAATAAAACAATAAATATATATATATATATATACAAATACATAGAAAACTAATAGCTTCTTTATATTAGGCCTTTTTCTTCGATTCAGGACCTATAAAAAGTGAATCCAAACAAGATCGTGATAGTGATATAGACCAAGATGAAATAGATGGGGGATCAGATAATGATAGTTCAAATGACGATGATGATTCAGATGAAGATGAAGAAATGGATGAAAAAGAGGAAAGATACCAACAAAAATCAGCATGGAAGGATGATGATGATGCTCTCTTACAAGTCTCTTTAACTAATACAAATCGTTTAAAAAAATTACGTAAACATGAAGATGAAGATATAGTTTCTGGTGTAGAATATGAAAGAAGATTAAGAAATCAGTAGGTTTGAATTTGTTTATTTTATATTTATATATATATATATATATA
>MU612548.1:0-16146 GCA_025201675.1 Cunninghamella echinulata
AAAAAAAAAAAAAAAAAAAAGTATTTAAGTATTTTTTTAAAAAAAGGGAACTCTATACAAAAAAAATTCATGTGTAATAAAAAAAAAAAAACCATCAACTGTGTCACCACTCGGAGGATGAAAGTCATGTTAATAAGTTAAACACCAACAATCCCATTTTAGAAAAGTATCTTTTATATATAATTTTTTATTTACATTTTCTATTTAAGTCTTTTTTCCCCCTACTTTTATAAATGATCCAAGCAATCAAAAGGCTGTATTATTTATTTATTTATTTCTATTTATTTTGTATATATTATATATAAAATAACTAGAGTCACTATTCCTTCATTTCATACATGATCATTATTTATGAAAATCTATATTTTTGAACACAATAGAGTAACAAATCACCCAGAAAAAATAATAATAAATAACGAAAAGAGTATAAAAAAAACATCCAATTAAACATGTAACGTTCCACTTAAATTTTTTACTAGGTTTGAATAAGGCGGCAAAACAAATTGGTTTGTTTTTTTTTTGTTTAACATTTAGAATTGAAGTATAGCCTCAAAATAAATATATAAAAAAGTTCATTTGTGATTAAAATAATAAGTCAAGTCGTTCGAATCATATTTATTATTACTATAATTATTATTAATTGTCGTAATTAAAGAATTAAAAAAAGTCTATTTTTTATACAAGTTGGTTCTTTTTTTTTTTTCCTTCTTTTATTATTTTGGGTGTTCAAATAATGGTGAATATTTATAATTGTAACGATAGTAAATCGTTAAATATTCAATGTTTCATCAATTGTTTGTATATGTTTCTCATTTGATCTCATTTTCCCTCTTTCTTTGGGATCTTTTCAAACTCAGTACCGAAGGTTGACTCGAAAAAAAAAGCTTATATATATAAAAAAAGAGGTTATTCTTTTTTAAATTTGGAATATTCAAATAGTTTAATAAATATTTGTTTTTTATATATATATGTGTATATATATATATATATATATATATTTCTTATTAATTATCATTTAAAAAAAGAAATTTTTATTTCTTTTGACTTGTTCAAGTGATCAATTTTTGATAGATATTTCCAAGAACAAATCTTGATTCTCAACATAAAAAAAAAATGATTCATGCAAAAAAAAATAAAACTCAATACTTTTTTCTTTCTATAATATCCATTTTAATATAAAAAAAGTAAATTAAAAAGGGGAATATAGATGGTAATAAATATTTTCATCATATTATTATCTTTTTTTTAATTCTTTTTGTTTTCTGTTTGTCTTTCTTTTCTCTCTCTCTCTCTCTCTCTTCCCCCCCCCCACTCATTTTTTTTTTCCAACATCTTACAAAATAAAAATACTCGGCTTACCATATCAAGTCAATGACATCTGGAATTACCAAATATAGATTGATCGCTTTTTTTTTTATTTTACGCCCATCAAAAAAGTAAGAAAATAGGGTGTTTCCAAGTCAGCTTGAAAAAAGATCATGGGAAACATTTTATTTGATTGATTGATTCCATTTTCAACTGCATTCTTTCTCATCATCATCTAGATTTATAGGGAGGAGAGGGTTTTTTTTTCGTTTTTACATACATTATATATTTAACCCTGATCCTGTAAATTATTTAATTTAAGCTTATTATACTAATATATTTATTTATAAAAAGCATTCTGCTATAAAAACAATATTTTTTTTTTCGAATCGGAGATAGTTTTTCTTTGGCTCTTTCGCTCTCTTTATTTGCATTTTAAAGTTATGATTTTAAAAGTCCATGTTGGTCGTACTAGTTTTGATATAGATAATTAAAATAAAACAACATGGGGAAAACACATTTTATGCGTAACAAGATACAAAGTTTAATAGTCTTTCTTTTTCTAAATAATAAGAATAAACAAATATATGTCTATAAACATATTCGGAGTACCATCTTTCATTTGGAAACCTCTCTTTCTCTCGACAGAATTCATAACAATATAATAGTTTATTTATTGTTATTGTTATTATTATTTAAGCCAAATGATAAGGTGTAATATTTTGTTTCAAAATATTTTTAGTTATCATGGCGGTACTGAAAAAAACCTTAATTTCTTTTTGACTGTTATTTCCTTTTCTTTTTTTTTTTTTCTCTCTCTTGAATATTATTTATATATATATGCTTTTTTCTTTTTTTCTTTTTTTCTTTTCCCTTTTGATTTCATTTTATTTAAACTTGCTTTATTATTTTTCTTAATTTTCAAGTGTAAGAAATTTCATGGATTCAAATACACTATTGAAAGAGAAATATTTAGCATTTTGGTTAAGTATGAATAGAGAAACTCCAAATGTAAAAGTCCATATGGCTGAAAATACAATTGTCACCGGTATTTATAAAGGAACAGACGCTGAGAATAATCGTTTTCGTATAGATCAATTACAAACTCCAATGGGTATACATGATCGTTCTGTTTTACGTGGAGGTGATATTGATATGATGGAATTTAAATTATAAAAAGAAAAAATTGCTTTTTTTTAATAAAATAAAATTGGGATACAATGTTTTTTTAGAGTTTTTTTTTTAGTTTAATCTATTAAATATCAAGATTTTAAAAAAAAATACACGTCAGAGCACGTGATGACTCATCGTTGATCTAAGATGAATCAATTTTTATTTATATTTTTTTTGGGTTTCATTTTTTATGAAAGTGATATTTATATACACATATATCGCTAATATTTTTTATATAAAATCAACGATTTCATCGAGAATTAAAATATAAAAAAACTTTTATTACATATAGGAATTCTATAATTCAAATTGATTATATAATTGAAACATCGTTTTTATACTAATCTGATATTAAAAGACTAATTGATTTATATATATCTTGATTGGTTATCATTTAGAGACTATGAAAAAAAAAAAAAAAATTTTTTTGTCGCTGGTAAAAAAAACAGCGGAGTTCAAACGCGAGAAAAAATTTTTTTTTGTCAAGAATAAAAAGCGCACTTTTTTTTTATTTTGTTTTGTTCTTCTTCAGCTCCTTGGCTGAACAAACCATACCCTTACAATAAAAAAACCCTTTTTTCTGTCTTTTCATAATTTATTTTCTATATTTGCTCTAAATCATTTTGTTATCACTGCCAAACACAATTTGAAATAAGTAAGCTTAAGTTTTATTTTATTTTTTATATGATTAAAAAAAAAAAAGAGATCATAAAAAAAGAGATCATAAAATGATAAGAATATAAAAAGAAAAAAAACTTTTAAAGTTCTAAATGTAACCGATCTTTAATCGAACAAATGAATTGAGTTATTCATAATTATTTTCTCTTTCTCTTTCTCTCTATTTCAATAGGCAAATATACTATATATATACATATATATAAACCTACCCTTTCTTTTATACATTACAGCATTTGATTTTGTATCATATATTTTATTTTTTAAAAAAAAAAACTTTTTTTTTTAAAATTTATTCTGCATACTTTATATAGACTTTTTTTCATATATTTATTATCTATTACTATTTATTATTCTAAACTATGGCTTCCGCTTTAAATATTGGTGCTCGTCTTCCTGCTCCTGCTGCTACAGCTACTCCTTTAATTGTATCTCCTAGATCCCCTTCTGAACCCCACCGTCCTGTCACAGCTGTTGAAGATCCTAAGGATGTCACTATGGCTGCTTTAGTATTAAAAGATGGTACTAGTTTCCAAGGTGTTTCTTTTGGTGCTGAAACTAAAAGTATTTCTGGTGAATGTGTTTTCCAAACAGGTATTAAAATTAAATTAATAATTGATCCATATTAAATAGTGGCTTGTAAAAAAAAAAATGAAAAATGAAAAAAAGGTTAATGATTGTATAGATACACATGAATGATGATGACTCATTACTATGCATATTATCTATCATTTATTTACATTAGGTATGGTTGGTTACCCTGAATCTTTAACTGATCCTTCTTACCGCGGACAAATTCTTGTATTGACTTTCCCATTGATCGGTAACTATGGTGTTCCCTCTCGTGAAGATATGGATGAATTATTAAAGGACATTCCTAAATATTTTGAATCCAATGAAATCCACGTTGCTGGTCTTATTGTTGGTAATTATTCTCAAGATTATTCTCATTACCTTGCCTCTTCTTCTTTAAGTGCTTGGTTAAAAGAAAATGATGTTCCAGCTGTGTATGGTATTGATACTCGTGCTTTAACCAAAAAAATCCGTAATGGTGGTGTCCTCCTTGGTAAAATTCTTTTCCCTAAAACCACCTTATCCGTTCTTGACTCTGCTGCTTCTGCTCTTGGTTTATCCACCGCTTCTACTACTGCTGATTTACCTGAATCTGAACGTTGGATGAAAGATTATCAAGATGTCGCATGGGTCGATCCTAATGAACGTAACTTGGTAGCTGATGTCTCTATTAAAGAACCTAAGTTGTATTTACCTGATCCTAGTAAAGCCATCAAAACTCCTAGTGGTCGTACTTTACGTATTCTTGCTGTTGATGTGGGTATGAAATTCAATCAAATCCGTTGTTTTGTTCATCGTGGTGTAGAATTAAAGGTTGTTCCTTGGGATTATGACTTTACAAAAGAACCACAAGATTCCTTTGACGGTCTTTTCTTATCCAATGGTCCTGGTGATCCTACTACTATTTCTACTACTTTTAACCATCTTCGTACTTTCCTTAAAGAAGGTAAAAAACCCATCTTTGGTATTTGTTTAGGTCATCAATTGTTATCTTTAGCTGCTGGTGCCAAAACTATGAAAATGAAGTATGGTAATCGTGGTCACAATATTCCTTGTACCAATTTATTGTCTGGTCGTTGTTATATTACTTCTCAAAATCATGGTTATGCTGTTGATGCCTCTTCTCTTCCCGATGATTTCCAAGAATTATTTGTGAATGCAAATGATGGTTCTAATGAAGGTAAAAAAAAGAAAAAAAAAAAGAAAAAAAAAAGAAAAAAATAATTAATTTTTTTTTATTTTTTATTTTTTAAATATACTAGGTATCATTCATAAAACACTTCCTATTTTCTCTGTTCAATTCCATCCTGAATCTACAGCTGGTCCTCGTGATACTGAATTCTTATTTGATGTCTTTATTGATACTGCTAAGACTTGTGTTGAACAAAACAAATTAGTTCCTGTTTCTATTCCAGGTGGTACTATTGAAGAAAATACTAAAAAACATCCTCGTGCTAATGTTAGTAAAGTACTTGTTCTTGGTTCAGGTGGTTTATCCATTGGTCAAGCTGGTGAATTTGATTATTCTGGATCTCAAGCTATTAAGGCTTTGAAAGAAGAAGGTATTTATACCATTCTTATTAATCCTAATATTGCCACCATTCAAACATCTAAAGGTCTTGCTGATAAGGTTTATTTCCTTCCTGTTACTCCTGAATTTGTACGTAAAGTCATTAAATTCGAAAAACCCGACGGTATTTACGTTACCTTTGGTGGTCAAACCGCTCTTAATGTTGGTATTAAATTGAAGGATGAATTTGAATCCCTTGGTGTAAAAGTGCTTGGTACCCAAATTGATACTGTTATTACCACCGAAGATCGTGACTTGTTTGCTCAAGCCTTATATCAAATCAATGAAAAATGTGCTCAATCCGCCTCTGCTGTCAATCATGAAGAAGCCCTTGCCGCTGCAAAAGTAATTGGTTACCCAGTAATCTGTCGTGCTGCTTATGCTCTTGGTGGTCTTGGTTCTGGATTTGCTGATAATGAAAAAGAATTGACTGCTTTATGTAACAAGGCCTTTGCTACCTCTCCTCAAGTCTTGATTGAAAAATCCATGAAGGGATGGAAAGAAATTGAATACGAAGTGGTTCGTGATTGCCGTGATAACTGTATTACTGTTTGTAACATGGAAAACTTTGATCCTTTAGGTATTCACACTGGTGATTCCATTGTTGTAGCTCCCTCTCAAACTTTATCTGATGAAGACTATAACATGTTACGTACCACTGCTGTCAATGTTATTCGTCATCTTGGTGTTGTAGGTGAATGTAATATTCAATATGCTCTTAATCCATTCTCTAAAGAATATTGTATTATTGAAGTCAATGCTCGTCTTTCTCGTTCATCTGCTCTTGCTTCCAAAGCTACTGGTTATCCTTTAGCCTTCGTTGCCGCCAAACTTGGTTTAGGTATTCCTTTGAACGAAATTAAAAACAGTGTTACAAAAGTCACTTGTGCTTGTTTCGAACCTTCTTTGGATTATTGTGTTGTTAAAATTCCAAGATGGGATCTTAAGAAATTCAATCGTGTTTCTACCTCCTTGGATTCTTCTATGAAATCTGTTGGTGAAGTTATGGCTATTGGTCGTACTTTTGAAGAAACTATTCAAAAGGCCATTCGTGCTATTGATTATAACTTTATCGGTTTCAGTAAAAACGATGTTGTTGGTAACGATAACCTTGATAAGGAATTAAGCAATCCTTCTGATACACGTTTATTCGCCATTGCTAATGCTTTACATAGCGGTTATACTGTTGATCGTGTTTGGGAATTAACCAAGATTGATAAATGGTTCTTAAATAAATTAATGCGTATTGTGAACCTTGATAATCGTTTAGACGGTTTCAATAAGACCAATATTCCTGGTAATCTCATTCGCTCTGCTAAACAACTTGGTTTCTCTGATCGTCAAATTGCTAATCGTATTAACAGTAATGAATTAGCCGTTCGTCGTCTTCGTCAAGAATTTGGTGTTACACCTTATGTTAAACAAATTGATACAGGTAATAATTAAATAATATAAAAATGTGAATAGTAATGAATTAGGATCATGTGAAAAGTGATAATTGATACAAATATTTATATATATATAGTTGCTGCTGAATTCCCTGCTTTCACCAATTACTTATACATGACTTATAATGCTGTTGAACACGATATTACTTTTGATGACAATGGTATTATGGTACTTGGTTCTGGTGTTTATCGTATTGGTTCATCTGTTGAATTCGATTGGTGTGCTGTACGTGCCATTCGTACTTTACGTGAAAAGGGTATTAAGACTGTGATGGTAAATTATAATCCTGAAACTGTATCTACTGATTATGATGAAGCTGATCGTTTATACTTTGAAAATATCAATTTGGAACGTGTGATGGATATTTACGAAATTGAAAACTCCACTGGTGTTATTATGTCTATGGGTGGTCAAACTCCTAATAACATTGCTTTACCTTTATACCGTCAAAACGTTAAGGTACTTGGTACATCACCTGAAATGATTGATAATGCTGAAAATCGTTATAAATTCTCACGTATGTGTGATCGTATTGGTGTAGATCAACCTTTATGGAAGGAGTTAACTAGCTATGAAGAAGCTGAAAGCTTCTGTGCTAATGTTGGCTATCCTGTTCTTGTCCGTCCTTCTTATGTTTTATCAGGTGCTGCTATGAATGTAGTATCTTCTAAAGATGATCTTGCATCTTATCTTAAAGAAGCTGCTGCCGTTTCTCGCGATCATCCTGTAGTAATTTCTAAATACATTGAAGAAGCAAAAGAAATTGAAATGGATGCTGTTGCCTTAGATGGTAAATTAATCATGCACGTTGTTTCTGAACATGTTGAAAATGCTGGTGTTCACTCTGGTGATGCTACATTAGTTCTTCCACCTCAAGATCTTGATCCTGAAACCATTCGTAAGGTTGAAGCTGCTACTGCCAAGATTGGTCGTGCTTTGAATGTTACAGGTCCTTTCAATATTCAATTTATTGCAAAGAATAACGAAATTAAGGTCATCGAATGTAACGTTCGTGCTGCTCGTTCTTTCCCATTCGTTTCTAAAGTCATGGGTGTAGATTTGATTGAAATGGCTACACATGCTATGTTAGGTTTACCTGTCGAACCTTATCCTAAGGTCTCTATTGGTAAAGATTATGTTGGTGTTAAAGTTCCCCAATTCTCTTTCAGTCGTTTATCAGGTGCTGATCCTATTTTGGGTGTTGAAATGGCTTCTACTGGTGAAGTTGCTTGTTTCGGTAAAGATAAGTACTCTGCTTACCTTAAAGCTTTATTAGCTACTGGCTTCTCTCTTCCCAAGAAGAATATATTATTGTCTATTGGTTCTTATAAGGAAAAACAAGAATTTTTACCTTCTGTTAAGAAATTACATGAATTAGGCTATAATATCTTTGCCACCACTGGTACTGCCGATTTTATTCAAGAACATAACATTCCTGTCAAACATTTGGAAGCTTTAGATGGTGATGTCAATGATAAACTTAAGGCTGAATACTCTTTACAACAACATTTATCCAATAATTTAATTGATATGTATATCAATTTACCTTCTCGTAACCGTTACCGCCGTCCTGCTTCATACATGTCTAAAGGTTATCGCTCTCGTCGTATGGCTGTAGATTACTCCATTCCTTTATTAACCAATGTCAAATGTGCTAAATTATTCGTTGAAGCTCTTGCTCGTATGAAGGAATTTGAAGTTGCTGGTGTGGATTATAAGACCAGCAATACCACTGCTGTTTTACCTGGTTTGATCAATGTTAATGCTTACTTAGGAAAGGCTGAAGAATTTGCTGATGTTACAAAAGCATCAGTTTGTGCTGGTTATACCACTATTTCTGCTATTGCCGAAGATGTTAATAATGCTGAAGCTCTTGATGCTGTCAATGTTAGTGCTCACAAGGCTGCTCACACAGATTATTTACTTAATGTTACTGCTACAGCTAATAATGCTAACAATGTTGGTAATCTTGCCTCTGAAGCCGCTGCTGTTTATATTAATACTGATAAGATTGGAAGTGGTAATGTATCTATCTTTGATTCTGTCTTTTCTTCATGGCCTAGCTCTCAACTAGTAGTTACTGATGCTAAAGGTACCGATCTTGCTTCTATTTTATTATTGGCCTCCTTACACAATCGTGTCATTCACGTTACCAATGTTTCTAGTAAAGAAGATTTAGCACTTATTGAACTTAGTAAGAAAAAGGGACTTGATGTTAGCTGTGATGTATCGGTTTATGCTTTATTCTTGGCCTCTGAAGATTATGATAACACTAAATTATTACCTACCAAGAAGGATCAAGAAGCTTTATGGGCTAACCTTAAGGCCGTTGATTGTTTCTCTGTTGGTTCCACTCCTCGTCTTTTAGCCCAATCTTTAGGAAAGACTGCTACTGTTTCATCTGGTATCGAAGAAGCTTTACCTTTATTATTAAATGCTGTTGCCCAAGGCAAATTACGTCTTGCTGATATTACCGAACGATTCTATGAAAACCCTCGTCGTATCTTTGGTTTAGTGCCTCAAGCCGATACTTATGTTGAAGTTGAATTAGATCGTAAACAAGTATGGAAGGTCAAGGATCAACAATGGTCTCCTCTTGAAGGTCAAACTCTTAGCGGATCTGTTCATCGTGTGGTCATGTCTGAAAAGACCGTCTTTATGGATGGTTTATGTAAATCACAAGGTAATCTTGGTCGTGATTTATCTGTTCAAACTGTAGTAAAAGAAAAAGAACAAGTTAGTGAAACAACTCCTGCTCCTCAAGTGAAGGCTCAAGCTGTTGCTGTAGATAATGCTCCTGCCGTTGTTGCTGCTGAAAAGACAACCGATGCTGTTACCACTGGTGATTCCGTTAAACTTGCTGGTGCTTCTGATCAGCAATTAGTTTCTTTTGCTTCTCCTCGTTATGAAATCTCTGCCTCATTGGCTCGTGTCTTTACTCGTTCACCTTTCTACCGTAACCATATCCTTAAATCCAAACAATTTGATCGTAATGATTTACATGTCTTATTTGGTGTTGCTCATGAAATGCGCAATTTGGTTGAACTTTATGGATGTATCAATTTATTAGAAGGTCGTGTATTAAGTACCATGTTCTTTGAACCTTCCACTCGTACTTCTGCTTCATTTGAAGCCGCTATGTACCGTTTAGGTGGTAAAGTTGTATCTGTTAGTGCTACTACCTCCTCTGTTCAAAAAGGTGAATCTTTAGCTGATACTGTTCGTACTCTTGGTTGCTATTCTGATTGTATTGTCCTTCGTCATCCTCAACCCGGAAGTGCTCAATTAGCTGCCAAATACTCTAAAGTCCCTGTGATCAATGCTGGTGATGGTATTGGAGAACATCCTACTCAAGCCTTCCTTGATGTATTCACTATCCGTGAAGAACTTGGTACTGTCAATGGTTTAACCGTTACATTAGTTGGTGATTTGAAGAATGGTCGTACCGTCCACAGTTTAGTCAAGATCCTTGCTTATTATCAAGTAACACTTAACTATGTAGCTCCTCCTTCTTTAGCTATGCCTAAAGACGTTATGGACGAAGTTGCTCAAGCTGGTGTCACTCAAAATGTATATAGTTCTTTAGATGAAGTCATTGGTAATACAGATGTACTTTACATGACTCGTGTACAAAAGGAACGTTTCGATACAGATGAAGCATATAACGCTGTCAAGGATGCCTTTATTTTGAATAATGATATGATCAGCAAGGCCAAATCTCAAATGATTGTATTACATCCTTTACCTCGTGTAAATGAAATTGAACCTGAAGTCGATTATGATCAACGTGCTGCTTATTTCCGTCAAATGCGTTACGGTTTATATGTTCGTATGGCTTTATTGGCTCTCGTTATGGGTAACCTTAGAGGTTAAATATTTTATTAGTGTTATTTTATTGTAAGGGTATTTTAAAATAATATTTATTATTATATTTCTATTTTTTTTATTATTATAATTTTTTATTCTCTTTTTACTTTTTTACTTTTTAATTTTTGCATTTTTCATTTTTCTATTTTATATATTTATATCAAGGAAAAAAAAACGAAAAAATAAATCATGGCAGTGAATTTTATTTTTTTTACTTTTTCTTTAAATCTAATTTTTGGTATATTTATATAAAATTTTATTCGTATATTGTTTTATATATTTCATTTTTATTATTTTATTTGTTATTATTTCTCTATTTTATTATATATTTAAATAAAAAAATATTTATTATTTTTGTAAAAAAACAAATTTTATTATATATTTATATATATTGTATTATAAATTTTTATGTGTCTATTCATAAAATGAGAAACAAATATATATTATTTGTATAAGAATTAGGTTCGACTCTAGTTATGTATTGGTACATGTGATTAGTAAGAAGAGGCAGTAACGGTAGAGAAAGAATATGTATTGATATTTTCTATTATATATGTAATATTTATTTTTAGTGCACTCTACTACACATATCACTACTACTACTATCAATGATATAATAAAGCTTTCATAATATTAATTACAATAATAATAAATCTGGTTACCTTTTTAATAACTATATATTACGTACATATAATTTTTATTTTTCTAGAAACGATACTCCAAAAGGAAATTTCACAATTATGGATCATCAAGTATCTTTACGTATATATAATAAATCAAAATCTGCTTAGCTAAGAATAACTTACAATTGTTATTTTCTTTTTTGATATATAATACGAATAATATTAATAAATTTAAAAAAATTGTCAAGTGATTGTATATATATATATATATATATATATATATATATATTTAAACCTATAAACTAAATATCTAAAGGAACTCCACGAGCTACTGTTTCAATTAACCAATCACGATCTTTAACATATTTACAATGGTTTAACCAAACTGTCGATTTGTTTTTTTTAAGTAAAACTGATATTGAAGGTATAATGATAATGACGGCATCTTTCTTTTTTTCCGAAGGTCTTCTTGAATAAATAGTACCACCGCCCACCGTAACCAGCTGCATTAATAATAATTTTTCTTTCGAAGGATAATCGCCATAAAAAAAGAATTGCCGATCGTGAAAAAAAGGTTGGCTAAAATCACGTTCACGTCCACGCTTTGGTCCATTTGTACATCCTAACGTTTTATCTCCACGTACTTCATAATCTTGTTCTGGTAACCAATAGCCAGCTTGAATACTAGTTAAAAGCCCTTTATTAGATATTAGAATGTTATATATATAAATATATTTTAGTTATATATTTGTAATACTATTTCTTGCTCTTTTTATTTTATTTTTACATGAAGTGTCAACTATCCATTTGCCAGTGATGATACCAATTAAATATTTTGATGTTCTAGTACATAATCCATCGGAATTAATGCTTGTGATTAAATGAGTGACTTGATCTATATCTCTAATATTTGAACATATTTCTAATTTTAAATTCGAATCAATCACTTTTGTCATGGCTGAATCGATAGATATGGAATCATTTTTATTTAATGCAGTAGACATAATGCTTATAGTCTGATTTAGATATTGTGACGTTTGAGCTTGTGATGCTGTTATCTCTATGGTGGCTGGTATAAAAACTGTAGATGTGTCGATGATATTTGGAATTGTAGATTGCTGTTGTAGAGATTGCTTTAAAGAGCTATAATTATTATATCCTATCAATCCATTTCTATTACTTGGTTTATATCTACAAATGACACATATTTCTTGATCCATATTATTCATAAATTTACAAAAAGTACATTCCCATTTCTCTATTCTAGAGTGTAGCATCGGATCATTATCTTTCAACTGGTCATTCTATAAACGGAATATATATAATATTATTATCATAATTTTAAGAATATATTGCTTTCTTTTTTTTAAAAAATCATATTATTTTACATGGGGTATAGATTCACTAAAAGTAAGCTTTCTACGTTTACTAGCGGATGATGGTAGTGAATGATGCTTATCTACTTTCTTTTCGTATTTTGTGTGTATATTGTCCGCTGTATCAATGCTATTGTTATTGTATTTAGTTGTTGTTATCATTGTTGAAATATTGCCAGTCGAAATCAATATTGGTTCATGAGAGGTTATATTATTACTACCTCTATCTTCTCCATATTCCTCTTCATCATCTATTGCAGCTTCTTCAGATTCCATTGCCACCAACAAATCATCTACATTAGTACAAGATTGGTTTTTATTTTTATTATTATCACTATTTTCTTTTTTCAGATTACTATTTAATTGAGTTGATTGTTGTAATTTATTTTTTATAGTCGAAGAACCATTGTATATGCTTATTTTATTTTTATCGTCGTCATCACTGTCATTGATATCTTCATTGATTTCCATTTCCAAAAGTAGGTTTTCAACATTTTCTTCAGTTGCACCATGACGTTCGTGTTTTCGTCGTGGAATGTTAAATTGATGATTATCTTCATTTCCTTGTCCTGCGCTACTACTGTGGTTATTATTACTTGACTTATTATTATAATCATTATAATCAAGAGCATTATTGTCATTATATCTTAACTGCAAAAGTAAATCATCCGTAATAATGTTTTCTTCTATTGGTTTTTGTTGCGTTTGTAGTTGTTGTGATTGTGATTGTTTCCCTTTCAATAAATGATGGTGATGATTTATACCAGTTGTTGATCTATCGTATTTATCATTGGTAAAAAACAGTTTGTTTTTCAAATATAGGTTATTATTATTTTCATTTTCTTTTTTTGAATCATTTATTACGGGAGTTGTTGAAAGGTGATTGTTTCGCTGAGATAGATGATTATCGTTATTATTATCAGGTGTGCTAGTGTATATCAATGAATTTAAAATATTAGAATTGCCATTGTCATTATCATCATTATCATCACTATTATTCATACATTGGTAGTCTTGAGATAATTTATCCAATTGATTTAAAGAGTAGCTATTTGGATCTATAGATTGTTGCTGTTTACGATAATTACGTGTCGAAGTATCAAAGGTAGCTGTCATTTGTAGTGAGGTAGAATCATAACTTTCTTCTTCCTCTTTATCCATTTTTTCGATAATAAGTTGCTTTAATTTTTTAACACAAGCAACGAGGGTATCGTTCTTTGGATCTTTACGTAAATTTTTGACTATAGCAGGTAAATGACATAGGGGGCATTTTCCTTCTGTACCTAATCGATCATAAATACAATTCCTTTTTTATTTTATAAGAAATATTTTATTGAGTTATACTTCCATACCTTTTTTAATTAGTATATGTGTATAACATAGCTATTACTTACTCACAATATCGATGACTACATTCTGTTAAAGTTCTTGTTGATCGTAACAGGTTCCCACTAATATAATAAATATTAATTATAAATTTTAGTTATTATGATTTTACATTTTTATAGGTATATCTATGAGAATATATGTATATTATTTTTTTAACTTACCATATATTACACTTTAATAATGCTTCAATTTTTAATAAAGAAGCTAGCATATATACATATATATAAATATATACAAAAAGTAGTTTTGAAACGAAAAGGAAAAAAAAAAAAAGTTGCATGCCATTTTTTTAAAAAAATGTGGAGTTTTAAATTTTACATAAAAGTATAATTTCAAATATCTACAATTAAAAGGTATGTTTTATATGAACTGTTGAATATATTATAGTAGAATTACATAGTAAAAGAAGTTATCAAGAATTATAAAAAAATATTTGATGCTTTATAGTAAGAACTCACGGAGTCAATTGGAGTAAGAAAATAATTTTTAAATAACATTAACAATATAAAAAACCTCTCTATATATAATAGATGAGTTCACAGTGTCAAGAACATTCTACGATTTCCAGAACTTGATTATAAATACAAATGGATCACTATACCTAGAACCACATATTGACCACTTGTAAATTGAATGATTATATCATAGTATCTTTTATTATTATTATTATTATTAATGATTGCCAGAACAATTGCTAATTCACTTCAGTTGTTATATATACGTTTATTCTATTGTCTAGGGCAGCTGTTCTTATATTATTAATAAACCCAATCAGAACACACACGTATATAGCTAGTATATTTAGAAAAAATGAGTTGGAATCTTTTAAAATATATTCAATAATAAAATTTAATATCAGAAAGCGTCGGAACCCATTTGATCATTTACAAACCGTAACAGAGATTATGAATATAAATAATAAATGATCAATTTCGTCTCAATTTTGTAATTTTTTTAAGATATAGATGATTAAAGAATAGCTCGTATGGGTGTAACCATCAAATCATATTACATAAATAATTGCCTTTCTGTTAATCGGTTTACAGTGATCTAATGCATTATTAATCTTTAGGTTTTATTTAATATAATTGATTATGATTGTAAATACTGAAAATAATATTTCGTATATACATACTAGTTAATATAATTTATATAACATAATATCGGTAACCTGACTCTAATACAAATAGAATCCAAAATGCTTTTCCTATCGAGCGAAAGATAAAAAAGTCAATTTTTCAGCATCTAAGGCATATGTAATTATATAACATTGGATATTTCATAAATAATACAATGATTAACCAAGTATCATCATATTTTTTATATCTATTTACTCATTTATATAATATTTATACAATATAAGCAAAAAAAATAAGAACATTGAAATCATGATAAAGTGGAAAAATATCTCTCAATAAAGGCATCTTCAAAACTTGAATATGTTTTACTATTAACTCAAAAATCTTAATAGGTCTATTAAATAATCAACCACGATGTATGGATTAATTTTCATAAGACGATCATGTATATCGAACTTAGAAACACATTTTTATGGATAATAATGATGAATTATCTACATATACTATTTAAAACTTCACTTTTACTATTAAAAATAGCATGGTGCATAAATTTTATATAAAATAAGTTATAATTTTTATAACTGATTAATAATAAATATTCTTTAAAAAGATTGTATGTTTCTACCTGTTTTTAATACCTATGTTCTGTTATGGATCTTACTATAAAAAAGCAAAAAAAGCGTCTACATCTAAAAAATTGATATAGGATCCATCAAGATTTTAAAAAATTCAAAAGAAAAAAAATACCTTACGGCTAGTTTTTATACATTAATTCTTCTATATTTTTATTACAAGTTTATTTATTATAATGCATGGATTAGAATCCCATGATTAAAAAACCAAAAGGCATTATTTTAGTAATACATTAAATAATAAAAAGTATTTGAAAAATGTAATTGAAAACTCTCATTCTTTATTAAAAAAATGTTAGAAGTTTCCAATTTTAAATTGATAAAATTTTAAATTATAATGTTATAGTTAATTTATACCATACTAATGTTTAAATTAGTCGAATAGATATACATTTATTTCATTATAAAAAAAATGAGCATCAAAAAGCAAAAAAA
>MU612549.1:0-16110 GCA_025201675.1 Cunninghamella echinulata
TTTTTTAAAAAAAAATAACAATAATAAATAAATAAAAATAATTTATAGGATTTGATCCGCAAGGGGCAAAGCAATTGCATAACCGAGTTTATAAAACTAGAAAATGGATTGGTACAACAGAAGTATATAGTATTCTAAGTTATTTAGGTATCCGATGTACAATTCTTGATTTTCATCGGCCCACTGGACCTAATGATACTCATGAAGCGTTAATGGATTGGATTCAAGATTATTTTCAACTCCCCACCAGCCATTGCTCAAAAAATAGTAATAGTAATAATAAAATTGTTCATATCACCAATCGCCCACCTTTATATCTTCAACATTCTGGGCATAGTCGAACCGTAATTGGAATTGAGTTGCTTAAAAATGGAAAACGAAATTTAATCATGTTTGATCCTGGGCGTAGAATGTTAAGATCTTATCACCATTTCAAACAAGATCAACAATATCACGGGGAAGAGGAAGAAGAAGTACATCTAAATGATCCAACTGAGCCTGAGGATGATATAGATGAATCAAACCTTTCATCGTCTGTTAATGATGATGAAGATGATGAAGATGATGAAGATGAAGTTAGTACACCAAAAGAAGATAACCATCATGAAAATAATGGTACTACTAATAATAGTAATAGTCAGCAACAACAAGGATTTACTTCAAGATTCTTTTCAAAATTTGCACCCCAAACACATTTACCCGCTAATTTATTAAGACCTTTTCGTGTGGATGCTAAGACCATAGCTAAAAATAAACAATATCAATTATTAGTCTTGGGTGAAGTTTTGGATAATAGAATGGAAGGTGACAATGATGATATTGGTGGAAAATTGGTTTGGAATGAAGAAAAAGGGTATTTGTTAAATGAAGATGAACGTGAGCAGAAAAAAAATATTACTAGTATTGGCATGACACTTTGAAAGAAAGAACATGGGTTTAAAAAATTAAAAAAGATTATGCTTTATATATGATTTCATATTATACCTTTATTTTTATTTTTATTATTACTATATTTATAAAAAAAAAATCAAACAACCAAAAATAAAAAAAATAAATGACAAAAAATATATTTTAAATTGTATTATTCATTCTTACATTCATTTTATTATTTTATTTTATACTTTATTTTTATTTTATTAATAAATATATAAATTTTCAATTGCATTAAAAAAATTGTTGTCGGAGTTATGCGGTTTAGCGTGAGTAAAAAAAAAGATATTTATTCCTCGCCATTTTTTTTTTCTGTCGCTTTCTTTTTTTTTCTTTTTCTTTTTTCTTTTTTTAATACTATCCTTGTTCCCTTTTTATATATATCTTGTATTTTATTCATTATTTTATTATTTGTTAAATAATGTACCGTGTAGCTAATACTAATATATTAAAAAGTTCACTACAATCTAATCTTTGGAAGGTAACCTTTTATTTATTATTATTTTTAATATTATATATGTTTATATATATACATATAAATTGATTATAAATTAATAAGTTGGTGTAAACAACAAATAGTAAACAAATATATTGTTTTTAATATAGGCTCGTCATGGTTTGCCAAAACATATGTTACTACGTGCTGAAAGGTAAATAAGAATAAAAATAAATACACTAATAAGTCAGTAATAACAATAAAAATGGTATTCTTTATTAACTCTATCATTGTTTTATCTTCCAAACTTTTCTATTCTTTATTTTAGTCAAAAAGTCCAAGGCCAAGTTATAGGAATTGATCTTGGCACCACTAATAGTTGTGTTTCTGTTATGGAAGGTAAAACGCCACGCGTGATTGAAAATTCAGAAGGTGGGCGTACGACCCCATCGGTTGTAGCCTTTACAAAGGATGGAGAGCGCCTCGTTGGATTACCTGCTAAACGTCAAGCCGTGGTGAATCCTGAAAATACATTATTTGCTACAAAAAGATTAATCGGTAGAAAATTTACTGATGCAGAAGTCCAACGTGATGTGAAAGAAGTTCCTTATAAAATTGTGGCCCATACTAATGGTGATGCTTGGGTGGAAGCTCATGGAACCAAATATAGTCCTTCTCAAATAGGTGCTTTTGTGGTTGGAAAAATGAAAGAAACCGCGGAAAGTTATCTAGGAAAAAAAGTCCAAAATGCTGGTAATATAAATAAAATGAAATAAAACGAAATATATTAAACAAGTAAATAATAAAAAGACGTATATATATATATATATATAGATGTGTGTGTATTAAACCTTGTTCTTATTCTTTTTTTTATAAAAATAAATAAATATAATTAATCGTATGTAGTGATTACTGTTCCTGCTTATTTTAATGATTCTCAACGTCAAGCAACCAAGGATGCTGGTACAATCGCTGGGTTAAATGTATTACGCGTTATTAATGAACCTACAGCTGCAGCTTTAGCTTATGGTATGGATCGTGGTCAGGCTGGTGATAAGCAGGTTGCAGTATATGATTTAGGTGGTGGTACATTTGATATATCTATTTTAGAAATCCAATCTGGCGTCTTTGAAGTGAAAAGTACAAATGGAGATACTCATTTGGGTGGTGAAGATTTTGATATAAGACTTGTTCGATGGATGGTAGACGAATTTAAAAAAGAGGTAAAAAAATATATACACCATTTAAAAAATGAAAATAAAGACGAATATATATATAATATGTAACAAATTCTTTTTATGTACTAATTTTTATTTTCTATTGTATTATTTATGTATATTTGGTTAGTCTGGTATTGAGCTTAGTAATGATCGTATGGCTGTTCAACGTATTCGTGAAGCTGCTGAAAAAGCAAAGATTGAATTGTCTTCTACCGTTCAAGTATGTGTTAATAAAATTGGAAATAGAAAAATATAAAAGTGTATATATATATATATATATTAAAAAAAATAATAATTCAAAATTAAACCAAAGTAATTCTTATTTTATTTCTTTTGTTCTATATGGTTAGACCGATATCAATTTACCATTTATTACAGCTGATGCTACTGGACCTAAACATCTTAATATGAAACTAACAAGGGCTAAATTTGAAGAAATGATGAAACCATTAGTGGATCGTACTGAGGAACCATGTAAAAAGGCGCTTCGTGATGCTGGTGTCAAACCTACAGATATTGGTGAAGTTATTTTAGTTGGGGGTATGTCACGTATGCCAAAAGTGCAAGAATCTGTCCGAGCTATCTTTGGAAGAGAGCCAACAAAGAGTGTCAATCCTGATGAAGCTGTTGCTATTGGTGCTGCCATTCAAGGTGGTGTTTTAGCTGGTAGTGTCACCGATTTGTTATTATTGGACGTGACTCCACTATCGTTAGGTATTGAAACATTAGGAGGTGTCTTTACAAGATTAATCAACCGTAACACAACCATCCCTACTAAGAAATCTCAAGTGTTTTCAACGGCTGCTGATGGACAAAATGCTGTAGATATTAAAGTATATCAAGGTGAAAGAGAATTAGTTCGTGACAATAAATTATTGGGTAATTTCCAATTAACTGGAATTCCACCTGCTCCAAGAGGTGTTCCTCAAATCTCCGTTGAATTTGATATTGATGCCGATGGTATTGTGAATGTTAGTGCTAAAGATAAAGCTACAGGTAAAGATCAATCCATGACTATCGCTGCTTCTTCTGGTTTAAGCGAATCTGAAATTGAAGCCATGGTGAAACAAGCGGAAGAAAATGCTGAATTGGATAGAAAACAACGTGAATCTATTGAAATGGCAAATCGTGCAGACTCTGTAGCTACCGATACTGAGAAGGCTTTGAATGATTTCAAAGATCAGTTGGATGCTGCTGAAGCTGAAAAATTAAAAACACAAATCCAATCTTTACGTGAGGATGTCTCTAAAGCTCAATCAGGTGGTGGTGCAGGTTCTACTGTGATAGAACCCGAAGCTTTAAAGGCTAAAATTGATGAATTACAACAATCTAGTTTGAAATTATTTGAAATGGTGTATAAACAGGTAAAATGAAATTAAATTATATCTATTAAAAATGATAATAATAACCTTTTATATATATTTCTATAAATTTTTATTTTTTTATTAGCGTGCATCCCAAAATGAAGGAGGTAGTGAAAACAGTTCAGGATCAACTTCATCATCATCTGGAACTACAACCGAAGGAGAATATCGTGATGTGGATGATAAAAAGGACGACAAAAAATAAATTCAGCAATAGTTAGTCTTGTTATTTTATTATAAAAATAAGAAATTAAATAAAAAATCAAATCTACAGTATATTTATATATAAACCCTGAATAAAATTATTTTTTGACATTTTTATAATTTATCCCCACATTTTAAAAAATTCACGTGCAATTTTTTTATCCCGTAAATTTTTACTCAACTCCATTTTTTTAAAAAACAATTATTGTTCTTTTTCTTTTTATCTTTTTCTTTTCTTATTATTATTAATTAATTATTTGTTTTTTCTTTTTTCTTTTATTTTGCTATATTTATACATATTTTAAAACACATAATCATTAATGGCTAATACAACACAAAAAAGAGTTTTGCCACCATGGATAATACGATTACTAGGGTTTTCTTCTATAGCTACATTATTAGTTAGTATTGGTTTATTCCTTTATAAAAAAAATGCTTCTACTCGCTCATTACCTAGATCAGAGGATGAATCTAATGATAGATCAGCTCAACAGGTAATATAAATAAAGGAATAAAATAGTAATAATATATATATAAAAAATAGATTATAATAATATAAGAGAATTATATATGATTTTATTTATATTCTGTTTTAATTGTTGTTATTTATTCATTATTTTATATATATATATATATATATATATATATATATATATATAGCCCTCAGCAACAAGAGGAAATGGTTGGAGTCTATTAAATAGTAAAAGTGGAAATAAAAAGAAAAAGAAAGTGACCATATCTTTAAAAAACGTAAGTGTGTAAAAAAAAATGACTAATAGGAAAAATATTATTAAAATTATCCTAATATGTCCTTTTTTTTATATATTCATTTTTCTCCCTTTATTTAAACAACAGACAGTATTATGGAATCCATCTTCCGATGTCACTAGTCCCAACCATGCCTTTCATGAGCATGGTCATGAATTATTATCAGAATTAGTCAAACAGCATGATGTATATATCATTATTCATGTCAACAATGAAGAACAGAAGGAACATATGGAACATTTATTAGAGAATGCCAATATTAATCAATTAGATCCACGTAAAGTCTTATTTTGTTCAACAGAAGAAGGGAAAATTCATCTTGTACGTCATTTGGAACCTCAAATTCATATTGAAGGTGGTTGGGAAGAGGATGATGGGGAAGATATTATTCGTAAATTAAGACCTTTTATACCAAAATTAATTTGGGTCATTACAAAACGTAGACGTAGTTCTTTCAATACTTCAAAGAAACAGCAACAATCATTGAAACCAGAAGATCAAGGAATTTTGGGTCCTAATGTAGAATTAACAGACCATTTATTGGACACTTCTTTTGCAAAAGAACTTGGTTTCGTATTGGATTAAAAAAAAAGGGGGGGAGAAGAAAGGAAAATAACAATAATAAATAAAAAAAATACATCATATTGATTTTTGATTGTAATCATAATTCATGCGTACATAAATATATGCTGAGACATTTTATTTTAAAAAAAATAAACTATATTAAAATAGATGACGCTTTTACTACGTATTTTATTTTTACTATTTATATATACATCATATGATCTATCAAAAAATAAAAAAATCACCTAAAAAAGTTATTTATACTTGATTGTCTCTTGGCATTTTCTTTTTTGAAAAAAAAAAAAAAAAAAGGATGTAGTTTTTCCGTTTCCAAAAGAAGAATTAGGTTTCTTTTTTTTTAATTTTAAAATTCAGAAAAAAAATTCTAACTTCTTTCTTTTTCTTTTTTTTTAAAAAAAATATAAAATAAAATAAAATAGAATTAGAATTCAATATAAAATATGTATTATATATTATCCACTTGTATATTATTTTTCACTAGTACTTTTATATTTAATGAATCACCTCAAGCTAGCCCAACAATAGTTAACCCTCCTTTAATCAGGGCACCATTAATAAAAAGAACCTCAGCCAATTTAACTAAAACCATTTTATCGCAAAAAGCGAAAAGGGATCCTTTTCAAAGTAATCTATATAACTATGAGGCTGTTACTTATTTAGTGAATTTAGCTATTGGTACTCCTTTACAAAACTTTACTGTCGCTGTTGATACAGGAAGGTAAATTATATAATTTGTATAAAAAGTCATTACTTTTTTATATTTATAGACACCACTATTATAGTATGTTTCTGAGATTAAAAATCTCACACTTCTTTTAAATATAATATTATTAGTTCTGATCTTTGGGTTCCTTCCACTACTTGTTCTACTACGGATTGTCCTCATAGTCGCTTTGATTCCACTCAATCTTCTTCCTTTCAAAATCTTAGCCAATCTTTTGATATTAAATATGGTACGTAAAAAAAATAGAAAAAAAAAAAAGGTTCCAACGCATGTATATATTTAATTTTTATTTTATTTTGTTCATTTACCTATTATATTCTAACTATTAACTCTCTTCTTCTTTTAATTTATATAAATAGGATCTGGAGCTGTCAATGGGGTATATGGCAAAGATACAGTAATAATAGGAAATGTTCAAGTATCTAACCAACAATTTGGACTTGCCTCATCGGCTAAAGGTGTTTTTGATACTGATACAACTACGGTAGGGGGGTCTGGTTCGTCATCTAACAACAATGACCCAACACCTAATGGAATTCTTGGTTTAGGTTATCCATTATTAACAACAAATAGTCAGACACGTAGTAATTACAATCCTGTGGTTTTTAATATGATTGAACAAAAATTAATTGCTAATGCCATCTTTTCCATTTATATGAACCAACGAGAAGCTTCTGGTTGGGCTGGGGAGATTATTTTTGGTGGCGTAGATCAAAGTAAATATACTGGAGATCTTGTGTATGCTCCTAATGTTCCTCAAGCTTCTAATAATGGCCGATCTATATATTCCTATTGGATGGTTTACGCTCAAGGGATTGCTTTGAATGGAACCAGCAATGATCAAACCATCTCCTTCACCTCTTCTTCTTCATCATCCTCAGGATTATCAAATGAATTTATTATTGATACTGGTACCACCTTAACTTATTTACCTAGCGATATTGCTCAAACTATCGTATCAAGTATTACAACGAATTTTGCTTATAACCCCAATTTACAAGTATTTGAAATTGATTGTGATTTAGCCCAATCTTCTTCTGCTACCATTCAATTCCAAATAGCTCAATCTAGTCACACTTCATCTAATCCTGTCACTCTTTCCATTCCTGTAGCTAATTTAATCTTTCCTTTAGGTAATATTGGAAATACTAAAGTATGCATGTTTGGTATTGCTCCTTCTGGTGGTAGTAGTGGTTCAAGCAGTAGTGGTAGTGGTAGTGATAATGGTATTTCTATTAGTCCTGGAATGATGTTAGTAGGTGATTCTATCTTACGTCATATCTATCTTGTTTTTGATATTGGCAATAATCGAATCGGGTTTGCTGCTGCCAATGGTGCTGGTGGTAGTGTCAATGGTGTAAGCGCAAGTTTAACGCCAAATCAAGCCATAGCTAGCGATCCAAATTTATTGTCTTTGAAATTAATGGTCTTTACTGCTTTCTTATTTTGCTTTTTTGGATAAAGTAGTAATGATAAATATATAAAAATTAAAAGGTTAAAATTTGCTATTGTTTTTATTATCATTTTATTTTAATCAAATCATTTAATCATATACTTTATTTTATTTTTATAAATACATATACATATGCATATTATATCGTAACTGTCGTTTATTGTCTATAAATTTATTTTTAATATGATACTGTAGTTTTAATAAAGAATTTTATCGAGTGATTTTTGTTGTATTTGTACAAGATATTAGCATATACGTATTAGTAGGAGGTGATGAACTTTTTTTTTTTTTTAACTTTTGAGAAAGTATCAAAATTATAATCATTTCGATACTTATTAAATGGAAATAAAAAACTATATGCATTTTATGTATTAATAGTATATGCTTTCTTATTATATATATAAATATGAATATAATGTCATTCTTTACTTTTGTATTAGTTAATTCATTGCAAAGGCTGTACATCTTGGCCATATTTAATTATTAACAAAAAACTATATAAGTATATATTTAAAAGGCACTTTTTTTTATTTCATTAATATATATTAAAGATATAATGAATATTGGCCCAATACAAGTAATTATCGAAGGTATGAAGATAGGAGTATATTGGGAATATTATCCATCTATTTTGATTAAAACTGCCGAATAAGTATATGCCACTCGCAAAAGTAGGAGGAGGAGGACCATTAATACCGTCATTTTTTAAAATAAAAAAAGGAATATATACAACTCTTAAGCTATCGTCGTTATTTAATAAGTAAGTAGATAATATTTCTTCATTAAACATAGGCTTCGCATTGCTAATTAAGTGATTTGCCGCTGTGACAGAAAGGCAATAGAGTTGAGGATTCATCTGAATGTCTATTAAATTGGTGTAACAAGGTGATTCCTTTAGTGCGTTTTCTTCCAATGAATTAATTTCCATGCAGCGTATTTTAGTATCCTCACATTTTTTTTCCAAAACCATAGTGGCATCTTTGTGTTTCTTAGCTTCATCTTCTGTCATTTTTGTAAGGTCCAAATTTTTCAAATTATAAAGCTTATTTTTATACTCATCGTATAATTGAAGATAAATAGATTTAGCGTATTCGAGGTGAAAATTTGTATTATCAATCAAGTGTTTTTCTAGTAGAAAAAGGTCTTGATAGTTGTATTGACTGGCATAGGAAGGAATAATGGGTGAATTTCTAGAGCGTGAACATGCATGAAGTAATCTTGCTTTATCCCATAAATCATCCATGATTTCATATAATTTTACTCGAAACGATGTCATGTCTGTAATATTCTAATTTGATATTGTATTTTTATCTTGAATGTGATGGTTATATTTCTTCCATGATGGTAAAATGGCGTGAAAACGGTCTTCATTTTTACCTGCATGTGAATCTAATAATATCGCTATATGTCGTCGTTGTGTAAGCGTTTTTTAAAATAAGCGATGAAATGGCTATTAATATTTGTACTTTTATATGGTATAATTATATTGTTATGTTCATCGCTATCTTTATTATTGTTTAGATATAAATTATAATATTCAAAATCGTATGAGATAAAATAAGACACAAGCGTATCTAATAAAAATATAAATATTAATTCCAATGGCCATCCTTGTATTCCTTGTTTTAATTTTGCAATATGATATTCACCTATCACCCAAGCACGATGTGCCCAATCGCTTATAAAGTAGATTAAAAACTCATATGCTGCATCGATTTCCTCTTGTTTGGTTGGTTGAAAAACGTTTCTAAGATAATTTAAAAGTCCATGTGCCTTCTTTTTAAGTTTATTATTATTTTCATTTTCATTAGTTGTTTGGTAATTTAAAATTGATTGATATAGGAACTCTTTATGTTTCTCTATTAAATGAATTGGTCTCCGATTTGCTGGGTTACGCCATAAATATTCTTTATGTAAATCAGGTACGGCTAAAATATAAGTTGCCCTTTTATATATTTCTGTCATTTGTAATATGGTTTCTTTTTTCTTTTCATCATTATTATATTGACCCACTGAGATAGCGTCGATCCATAAATAACGTATTCCTTTTAAATCAGGATCCCGTTCAATTTGGGAATAAATGAAATAGAAATCAAATAAATCAAAAGAGTTAATACGTGCTATATAATCAGGCGCTTTAACTAACTGCTCTTGCAATTCCCCCCAACGATAAGATATGGCTATATATTTCAAGTTTTGTTCGTACATATTTTTTTTACACATTTGATATGTCTAATGCTCGAGCTCTCTATATCTACAAGTACAAGTTCAAACACTTTTTCTGTTTAGATAAAAAATAAAAATAAAGTAAAATAATAAACATTAATAAATATAATTCAAAATGAAACTATTTCATATGAATATACGTATTGCTTATTATCGTTATTTATTACTCTCTTCTTTTTCTTCTTCTTTGTGTTTAATATAATCCAGCGCAGTCATTTTTTTATGTTTAACTATACTGTATGTGCTGTTTGTTTAATTAGTTTATTAAAAAATATTGTTTGTATTCAACCTTATTATTTTTTTTAAAAAAAAAAATGGTAAAGGTAAAGAAGAAGAGACATAAAAAAGTAGTTGTTTTTTTTAATATATATAAAAAAATGACGGTTACCCGCATCATTTTTATTTATATTTTCTCAAAATTTGACGTGCATATCTTTGTATTTTTATTTATTTTACATTATTTTTTTACAATAAAAAGTTAGAATCTTTTATGATAATTAACTATATATATAAAAAATATCTTTGAAATTTAGATAATATTTAAACTTTTTTTGGTATATATACATGATGCAAATTTAGCCCTTGTAACCAAGTACACGTAAACGTACCGATTTACGCATGAAGGTTACAAAATAAAAAAAAATAATTACTTTAACAAAAAAAAAGAGGAATATTTAAATAAAGTGCAGAAAGATATTTATTTTATGTAATATATGTTAAAGTATAATCATCAGTACAGCGTGATATATCTCTTAATTGATACTTGATATTGAATTTTTCAAGGATTACCCACCTATTTCGACTAATATCACTAATTAAATAGATACAGTTAGATATTGATAAAGTCAAGTAGTGTAAAAATGAAAAAAAAAAGTATTATTACATAAGAAAAATACCCATATTTCCATTCTGGTTTGGTTTTCCATTCACCTTCGCCTATTAGCGAACCTTCTTTAAGAGCAGGACACCAACCTTGAAAAGTATTTCCTTCCATAATAAAACATTTATTTACTGTAATGGAAAGGCAGTGGGGAATATGATTCAATCGAATAAACGTTAAATTTTCAGTGTAGAGTGGACTTTATTTTCTAATTCTTTTTCCAAGCGTATTCATTATAAAATTATATCTATATGTATATAGGCGTTAAAAGAAGCTATTGCTTTTTACTCCTCTTTCCCTTTTACTTTATCTTCCTCGTATTTAATATTATCTGGCGTTGTCATCTTTTATTTAAAACTAATCTTGAAGGATAGTTTATCTTGGAACTTTTATTCTATAAACTGCTTTTCCAATTGATATGCTATGCTATATTGTTATTATTATTATTATAGTAAGAGTGAAGTAAAAAAAAAAAGAGAAAGAAATAAAAAATTAAAAAATAGTTGCTCTCGTTTTTAAGGTTGCCTTGGATATTTTTTTTTTTTTTTTACCATTTAAATATACGCTTTTTTTATTATTCTGTGGGCACAATATGGAGCTGAACCAGTAGACTAAACATTGAGAGGCATTTTCTTTCTCGAAAGTAAGGTTTCTTAAAAAAACAGGTTATTGTATTAAAATGATTTAGTAAATTGAAATAAATGAATATATGTTGGTAAATAATATGATATAAATTAAAGGGTAGTAAAATGGGAAAAGGATAAAATAAAAATAGTTAAAATTAGACATGATTTTTTTTTTTTTGAACGGAAAGAGAGAATAGTTTTGATCGGACGATTGGATGGTAGGATAGGGTTTCAATAGCATTTTCTTATGACCAATATAATTTTAAATACTAATAAAACACGCCTTTATTTCGAATAAAATGGGATACAAGAATGATATAGATTTTTTGCATAAATATTAATTTTTAGGACATTTTAGTTTACTGGATATTAATAATAAAATAAGCTTTTTTTTACGATCTGTGTGACTAATTTTTATGTATTATAAATAATCCCATTTAACGCCAAACGAAAATCTATTCCGGTTTCCTAATTTGGACTCGCGGAAGCCATGTTTCTGAATATGGTTTAAAAAAGGGACTTGAGACATACGCTTTCTCCCTCTCTCTCTCTCTCTCTCTCACTGACACACACTCTCTTTTATAGTAATAAACATACATGTATATTAATAATTATCATAACTACATTCAAAATATATACATTGACTTGTTCAAAAATACAGTTGGTATTAAAAAAAGGCAATTTTTTAAAATTGTAGATAGATTCCTCTTATAGTAATGGTACGGTAAAGATGTATAAATCCAAAGTATCAAAAGTTGTTCGATAAATAGACCTTATAAAAGGAAAAGAAAGGACTTTAGGTTCACTCCAGTAATCAAAAGTAATAAGCGATAGAATTACAAAAAAAGAAGATGAAACAGAATAAAATTTCGCAGCAAAAGGCAAGATCAACCCATCTCTTTTTTAATTCATGCTAAAAAAAAAAAAAAAAGATATAATTATGCGTAAAAAACCAGGTGAATGGAGGGATTATTTTCTATATTTTTTATAAATATGGATAATCTTTCGTTACAAAGATAATGTTTTGTTCGTTAATTACGTATATAGTAAATATATTGGAGTTTGAAATTAATTTTAGCAAAGGGATATGATTGGTGGTGGGATTAAAATAATAATAAAAAACATCATTCCTCCTTTTTATATTTTCTATAAAAAAAATTTTTTTTTATTTTATTCGCTAGTTCTTTCTCTTTTTCTTTCTCCTTTTTTATTTTTGTTTTATTGTTTGTGAGAGTTTTTTTTTTTTTTTTTTTTTTTTTTTAATTTTTAAGCGTGTCTTACGGAGGGAAATAAAAATAAAAAATAATAAATTATGGAAAATCAATATTCAGATATATTTCTTATGCAGCGACTTGCTTCTATTAGTCACCAAAAAATATATCCAGCTTTACAAACCAAAGTAGAAATGCCTTTATGGAAAACATTACATATTACAAGGTATTTATATATACATATATATATATATATATATATATTCCCCTCTTTCCCCTCTTACTCCCCCAAAATAAATAATAAATAGAAATAATATAATATAATAATAATAATAATAATATATAATAGGAATAGGAATAATAATAACAAAAAAAAAAAACAAAATAGATAACTAAAAGAACTAAACAATAAATAATGATAATAATAAAAAGAAATACCACTAAAAAAAATCATTTAATTAATTTTTCCTTTTTATTTATTCACCTCATTTTTTCTTTTTCTTTCTCTTTCTCTTCTTTATTACTTTTTATTTCTAATATACCCTTTTATAGGCTATGGAATCAAGCTAGAGAACAAGAGTTACTTTTAACACAACAACAACAACAGGAATGGTGGTATCAAGCCATGACAACCAACCAATTATTAGACAACTTTTTATCACCTACTTGGTTTGAAGAATCCTCTACAGTAACAACAACGGCAGGAAGTGAAGAAAATAATCATCTTGATGATACTTTACTTGAATCTTCAACTGCCTTAGCGGCCAATGAATTAAATGATCGTAATAATAATGAGAGCGATAATACTATTATTATAGCAACTACTACCGCTAAAACGACGACAGCAACAACAACAGTAAAAACCGATAAAGATATTGCTATCGATACAAACCATTCTTCTATATCGACTGAAAATCTTCACCATCTCCATCCTACTTTACCTATCAAAATCGATCGATCCACTATTACAACATCATTACTTTCTCATACACCCGTTGAGCCTTTATGGACTCAGGATGATTTATCATGTTTATTAGCAGTAACAGCTACAACCACAGCTACAAATAATAGTAATAACAATAGCAATGTAATAAATGATAAAAAAAGAAAACGGGAGGATGACTTATGTTCAACCTCTACCCCTCCTCCTCCTCCTCCTCCTCCTACACAAGTCGTTACTACTACCTCTTCTTCCCCTTTAATGGTTAAAGTATAAAAATGTATATTTTCTTTCATTTTCCTCTCTCTCTCTCTCTCTCTCTCTCTCTCTCTCTCTCTGTCTCTCTGTCTCTCTCTGTCTCTCTTTCTTTTTATATATATTTTTTATTTAATATATATATTAAATATATACCCTTTTATAACACTTTTTTGTTGCATTTTCATATACTTCATATTTTATTCTTCTCCTTTTTTATTTTTCTCTTAATAATAATAATTACCATCATCCCAGTATGGTAATTCTATATGATTGTAATTATGATTATTATTTTTTCCTTTTCATTCATTCATTCCTTTCATGTATAATAACAAATTTATTTTTAAATAAAATAAAAAAACACGCTTTCTTTAAAAAAAAAAAAAATATCCCTTTTATTTTTGACAGCATGTATATAATTATTTATTTATTATTATAAAAATATAAAATAAACCAGGGGTGATGGTGTGGAGAATACAGAAAACACGTGTAATAAAGATACATGTACATATAAAAGCTGTCAACTCTTATTAGTATACCTAATCTTTTGCAAGAATGGTATTAAATTTTTCTACCGGTAGCCAACAAACCAAAGGGGTAGACCCAACTATATATTGAGTTTTACGATGATAAAATAATAACCCGTCGATGGTATAGTCCAAATGGTGACTTTGATATTGTTGGATATAATGTTTTGGATCCTTTAAAATCTGGTCAAGGTCTTTCGTAGGTGCTGGAATCAATGGTTTGAATTGATAAAAATGATTATTATTGGTTTTAGGCAACATATTACTTGGGTTTAATTTATTCATTAGCCAGAAATGGCGAAAGTCGGTATCGCAATCATAAATAGCGTATCCATCCCAGCACATTAGATCCAAAACATAAAATGTAAATGTTGTAGAATCATAAATACAATCCAAAATACAATAGTTTGACGACGACCCTTTTCCTCTTGCTATCGATCCATTAGGAAGCGTTGATTGAAATCGATTAATGATTCGCCCTAGCAACAATAATAACAAAACATCAAGTAAATACGGTTGCTTTCCACCTTGTATTTTTTTTTTTTTATTTATTATTACCACTTCTTGCCCTTGCTACCGTTTGGCCATTTCCTGAAGTAACCAAACATCTTTTACCAATAGGACAAATCATGAGCACCCACTCTGTTAATAAATCTTGAGGCAACGCTTCCATATTTTCGGAATACATGACTTGATTCCTAAAATAAATGAATAAAACCTCGTATGATTTAATATATATAAAGGGAACTATTATTTTATCTTTTTAACCCACATACGCAAATTTACTATAAGGTTTTTTCTTTGGTTTTAAAACCGGCTGATCAAGACATCGAAGTTTTCTATCTTCCATAACGTTATCCTCCTCCTCTTCTTCGTTACGTCCTCTCTTTGTTCCTTGAAATGTTATTTGTTGATCATCCATATAACCTTGCTCTTCTTCTTCCTCATCAGAAGGTAAATCACCCAAAGCTATCTGCCTTGCTTTGGATACCAAATCATTACGATGCTATAAATAATGTAATATAAAAGAGTTATATATGTAAAATGAAATAACAAACTCTTTCTTTTTCTTCTTTATCTTGCACAACAATAAAAATTAGTTTATATTACCATTATCATGGACCCTTATTAGTATGACACTATGCAAATATATATTACCTTTTTTTGCCAATCCAAAGCTTTATTAATTCTTAACGTTTGATTCTCTTGATTAAATCGATCATTAATTGGTGAATAAAGATTATTTAATACACCTTTCCTATGACTATAATCTTCTTGTTTAATATCATTATCATTGTTAATCATATTTGTATTAAGATTATGCTGAAAAAGATGTGTAAGGTGATCAACTCGAAGATCCACCGTAGGTGAGTTATTAATGGTTACTCTGTCACCCACTATTTCTTCATTGTCATTTATTTCATTATTTTTTTCATATGGTGGTTGAGTAGTGGTAGAGGCAGTGCTTGATTCCATAATATGTATATATAAATATGAATTTTGTATATTATTACATGTATATATTTATATGTATATGTAATATATTTATTAATAACAAACGTAAAATAAAAAAAAAAATAAAAAAATGAAATTATAGTCGCGCGTTTGAACTTGAAAAATAATTATGTCCTAAAAAAATTAAACTTCCGCTAGATTTTTTTTCATTATTTATTTTTCTACAATCATTTTTTTTTTTTTTTTTTTTTTTTTTTTTTTTTTTTTTTTTTTTTTTTTTTTTTTTTTTTTTTTTTTTTTTTTTTT
>MU612551.1:0-16096 GCA_025201675.1 Cunninghamella echinulata
AAATAAATAAGCGAGTAATAAAAGTAAAAGAAAAAGATACAAAAAACTAATTCTATTTTTTTTTATTTTATATCTTTCATTTTTTTTCTTTTTTCTATTTTTTTTAATGATAGAAACATTAGGCCTATTACCTCCATAATCGCGCAATTGATAAACGACTGGATTTATTTTTCCCCATACATTATAAAAGGTGTAACAAAAATGGTTTTATGCATTAATAAGTGGGCCAGTCAAAATTGGTCGGAAATTGAATAAATTGGAGGGTAAACCAAAGTAAAGCCTTAAAATAATGTCAATTTAAATAAGGATGTCGCCATTTTTAACTAATGAGAAAAAAATAATAATAAAAACTTTATCGTTACTATTTAGTGTTATTAATAATATTATTATTTTTTATATTATTTGTGTTGTCATATTACTCTTACTTACTTTTTCTCAAATGACGAATCTTCTTAAAAATTTATCTTGATCACGATTTTTTTTTCTTCCATTTTGCCATTTTATATAATCAAAAAAAAAAAAGATAATCTATAGATTTATATACATGAATAATGATGATATGTAAAAAAAATTATCAGATTATCATATGGTAAAGTAGTCTTATTAGTTACGTTTATTTTTTTATTCTGTTTCATATAGTTTATAGATATTCTACTTTTTAACTATGAGAAAATAATTATAATTTACAACCATTCATTTATTCTATAAACAGAAATTTATTTTTAAAAAAAATCCATTTCTATTAATACTACCATTTTTACTACTTGTATATATATATTTTAATCATTTTTACTAAATAAATAAATTAATAATAATAAGGGAAAAGGAACGAATAAATTGATAAATTATTTGATTTTTTTTTTTAAAAAAAAAAGATGGAATTAAAAAGAGTATATTCTATTAATACGAGATATATATATATATATGTAATAAAAAAGGATTTACATTTGTCTCTATATACCGCCAAAACCAACATCATTAACTACACGTCTGTGTTCCACTTCATGATCCGCATTATAATCCAAATGAACAAAGGCTCTTTCAACATTATCCATCATTTCCAATGCATCTTGAAGTGCTTCCCCAACATCATGAGCTTCGTGAAGAGGGCATTCAGGTGGTAAAATAATATCAATTTCTGCTAAAAGTCGATCTCCATTATAATATGCCCGAACTGTATCCACTGCTGTGATTTTTGGTGAAAATCTATAGATAAAGTATGTAAGCTGTTTAATATCATCTGCACTTGCTGCTTGTCCCGTTAATCGTCGAATATTTTCTAATATTTAAATAATAATAATAAATAAAATAATAAGTAATAGTAATATTAGTGAATCACCTTATCTATGCATATTCACACATACTCTCTATTTGTCTCTTTTTCTTTCTCACACACATACGTATACACATATATAAAATTTCATCCACCATTAAAAATTATTTAACTATATATATATATATATTATGCATATATGTTACCTAAAAGTACTACCATCCATTCCCAAATAATATATACTGACAATATAATAGCACCTACAGGATCTAACCAAGGTGCCTTGGCCCAGATACCTTATTATTGTGAATAGAAAAAAAGAAAAAGAAAAATGAAATACATATTAGTATACTATTTATTCATCCATTTTTTTTTTAACTAATGATGTAAATACCATTATCATTATTATTATCATTATTATTATTATTTAAAAAAAAAAAAAAAAAAGTTTACCAACAACAGGGAAAATTGTACTAGCAATACTAAATATAACATCGTTTTCATGATCTTGAGCCAAAGCTTCAACACTAGAACTTCCTTTTATAGTAGCACACCAAAACCATAAAACAGCTTTAATGATAATATTAACACCTAATAATATGAGAGCCCCTGTACTAAGATCTAATTCTTCACTAGCTTTTGTTGGATCACTTAATCGTTGTAAAGAACTCATTAATACTTGAGAAAAGGATGTTGTAATAATAACTGCAAAGACAACAATACCTAAAGGCTCCATACGAGACTAATATAAATAAATAATAAAAATAATAGAAAAATAAAAATAAAAAAAGGAGAGATTAAGTGAGCGGGGAGAAGAGACCGATTGAATTAATATATTGTCAATATTATTATTAATCTTGCTATTTCTTATCTGATCGTCAGAAAGAATAAAGTGAAAAAAACCATATATAAATATTTACCTTTCCAACAGGGTATGTATAATAATCTTTTTGTCGAATAATCCTAACAGTAAAAAAGATGATTGCATTACTAACAATATCTAAAAAACTTTCAAAAGCAGAAGCCAAAATAGCCATGGAACCAGAAAATAAAGCTAAAAACACTTTCGTAGCAAATAAAGCAATATTTGCTAAAAAGGATAAATTGATAGCTAAATGAATCATCCATAAAGAAGACCGTTTTTCATTATAATCCCCCGCTTCATTTATTGTTATATTATCGCTGTTATTTAATAAAGGTGTATTTTCATTCATATTGTTGTTATTGTTGTGGATAGATAAAGATTTTATTGATTTTGGATTTTCCTCATCGTTGACTTGCAGTTGATTAATATATCGATTATATTCTGAAGGAGTGATTCCGTTTTTGAGAGCTTCAATAATACGATCCACTTCTAAAAACCGATCAATCATATTATTTTGATCCTATAAAAAAAAATAAAAAAAATACAAATAACATATCATTTTTTGATTAGATCTGAAGTGAAAAAACAGCAACGACAACAATAATAAAAGGAGGATCGTATATTGTTCATGTTTTATATATATACCTGATAAAATCGTTTAATTTTTTTGTTTGATATAGTAGCTAATTGTTCATCTGAAACACGTAAAGAATTAAAATGGACAGGTGGTGGTAAAGCTGATGCTGCTAAAGATATAATACCCTTTTGACAAGATTTGCGTCGTATCATTGGTTGAGTTGTTGGTGTCAAAGACATCTCTTTTTTCTTTTTTCTCTATTTCTTATTACAAATAAAAAATGAATAAAAGGGAAAAAGGAGGAAAAAAGTTGGAAGAAAAGGAGAGATAAAAAAAAATTTTTTTACACTCTTTTGAAAAAAAAATCTTAGATAAAGCTGACTTTAAACAAAAAATTGTTTTTATTGACAAAAAAGGAAATTGACGTTAAAGTTTTGGTTGACATTTTCATTTTTATTTTTATATGAAAAACTATATACATACCTCTTTAAGAATAAAACAGGATATTATTATTTCTTTACTAATATTATTATATATAGTGTTATATGTAAATTATTATATATATTTCATTGTTTACACTTTTACAATTTATTTTCCTCGTCGTATTATGCATAAACAGAGTTTATTACGTACTGCATCTTGATTCTATCATTATTTTCATACGACTTATTACGTATGTACTACATTATTAATATAAGGTTTGAAGTTACACCTATTACCTTAATAACTAACAAGCTTGTTAATATGTTATGTATTATTCAATTACTGTTTTTTCATTGATCATCTTTTTTCTAAAAAATAATAGTATAAAGTTTGATAATTGTTGCTTAATAACTTTAAATTTGAACCAAAAATTTTTTATACAAACACATAAACTTTATTTTCCTTTCCTTTTTATATTTATATATATAAAAATAGTGATTGACCGTAAACGTAAAATCGAAATATAATTTTATTTAGAAAATAATAGTATGTTTTTTTTTTTTTTAAAAAAAAAAAGTTATAATAAATAAACTTAATGCATAAACCCTTAGGCATCACAGACCAATATACCATTGTCATATAAAGAAGAAATTATTAATTTTTGATGATGAGGATCTAAGGCACCAGTGGATGAAGCAGCATAATAATGCCCATCATCACTAAATAACGTTTTTAAATTGGGTTTATTTTCTTTAGTAGATGGGGATGATGGAGAAGAAAGGTCCCAAAGAGAGACAAGAGAAGAAGCTCTTACAAGGTTAGGATCAGATCGGTCTTTAGCGAAGGCAAATTTCATAAAATCAAGCCCTTTAGGATGACCAGCGATGACTAGTTGATTTTTTGAGGGTACATAGTCGAGATTATCCACTGCCATATTTACATTAATTTTTTGAATTAATTGTAATTGAACCATCTCTTTAGGATCAGTAGTGAGAGGATTTAAGGTTAACTTGTATTGCTTCACACGTAGTTTATTTGTTTCTGCTACAAATAAAAGAGAATCGTTTCCACTTACACCATTAGCAAAGGCAAGGTCCTGAAGAACAGGAACCACTTGGTCGTGGCGTGCATCATAAAACATCACATTAGAAATAGGCAAAATGGCTGTGTTTTCAATTAATTTGAGAACTTTGTGTTGGTAATAATGATCATTGGAAAAGAAAAAGGAAGGCGTACTGCCATCAGCACTATACCATTGAGGGTCATTTATAAGATGAAGCGCATTTGGATTATAAATATTTTCATGTTGAAGTGTCTTTTTATGTACTAAAATAGGTTCATTATCATTATCGTTGTCATCATTCTTGTTTTGAATGGAAAAAACTTCGATAGTAGGAACAGTGAATCCAGGTTCAATTGGTAAATTAATAGCTAAAAGTACGCCTTTCTCATCATCAGCAGATATACCAATTGGATGGAAATTGTCAAGTTTCAAACCTTTAGTTAAAGCAGTAAGTTTAGGAGGGGTCTAAAAATAATAATAATAAAAAGAAATGAAAATGGCAACATTAATCTTTCTAATTTATACAATATCATCGCTTATTAACGGAAATATATACTTATATATATATATATAATCTTTATATTTATCTTTATCTTACAATGGTGTAATCAATTCGCCAAATATTACCAGGTGGAATTGCTTCATTAGGTTCGTAATAATTATAATCAAGCACTTTATTAATTTTTTCACGTGAAGGATCACAAGACGCATAGGCGATATTATTGATCAATATAACATCTTCACAATAAGAAAGTTCACCAGTAGGAGCTATAAAAATAATAATAATAAGAATATGTAAAAAATACTTGACAATTCAATATCTATATACATTATCCTTTTATTTTATTTACTTACAATTTATTTTGGTACAAGTTTCCTTTCCAATAGACTCAATAGTTTTATTGATACCTGAGAGACTAATTAAGAAATCTATATAAATATATATATATAAAGATATTAATAAATAAATATAAGCGCGTACGTATCGATTAATAATTTAGTTTTATTAAATAAAAACTGGACAAGTTCTTACAAAGTGGATAAAGCAATATGGAAAGAATACCAATAGTAATCCATAAACGATCAGAATTTTTTGCCATATTATATATATATATATATATATATATATTATGTTTTTTTTTAAATAAAAGTAATAGAGAGAAAAGAGAAACAAAAAAGGGCGAGAAAAAAAAGATAAAGAAATATTAAATAAACTCAGCTTTCCAAATTTGTACATTTTTTTAAAGAAAATGAAAGGAATCCACTGTGAAAATAATGATAATGCTATTTAAACATTTTTTATTATTAATATATATTATTATTAAATAAGAAAATAACAATATATAACTACACAGGTATTTCATTTAAATATTTTATACTAAAGTTTAACTATGTACTAGTAGTAATTTATACAATATATATTCGATAAATTTCATCCATTTAACACTTGAATTGCTGATAAAATTAAAATAATACACATTTTTGGTCAAAGCTTATCCTTTTGGTCATATTTTTCTATTTATTTATTTTTTAAAAAAAAGAAACACTTGTAAACTATTATCTGAATAAATTTAAATATATAAAACAATGATTGTTTGATACTATTTTGCTGATTAAAGAATTTTTTTAATTTTTAATTTCAATAAACCATAATCTTTTTATGGTACATATATATCAAAACTAACAAAAAACGTAAAATAAATGCAAGAGAAAGGTTGGTGTTCCGTAATTATAGACCTCTTTCTCTTTTTTAATTATTCAGTACATATATTTTATTTTATTGTTTTGTGATGAATATAATTAAAGATCTTTGTATATATATATATATGTCTGTTTATTAAAAAATAAAAATATAAAGTCTATGAAATTCAAGAATTTTTATCTATAGACATATAAAGAATATATAAGTTGACAAGAATAAATAAGCATGATTGGTAAAAGTTTTAGCGCCGCATTTATATAATTTTTTGACTAATTGAAAATCCCACCTTTTTTTAAAAATTTCTTGCCTTTTTAAATCCTTACCTTTTTCCTTTTCTTTTTTTTTTTAACTCAACTTTTATTATTATTTTTTATTATCATGTCCTTAAGTACACAAACTACTCATTTTGAATTTGATAAAGCAACTATTACGAAATATTTAGGACAATCAAGTACTGGATCTACTATTTATATTGGCCAAGCAAGCAAAGTATGTTATTTTTTTTATTAGTTGAATTCAAATAATAGCTATTTTTTTCTGTATAATAATAACCTTTCCTATTTCCCCTTCCCCCCCCCCTTTTTTTTTATTTCTATCTATTTGCTTTATAGAATTGGTCTATTGGTAATGTTCCTAATGTAAGTTTAATAAATATTCATATATATATATATATTTTGATAGGTATTAATATTTTTCTATCTCTCTTTTTTATTATTTATTATAGGGTGGTAAGTCTAATAAAAAAAATAAGAAATAGCATAAATATATAATATATAATTATATATAAAAAAAGATGACTAAAGTAATACAATCATCCATATATAGGTTATGTCGTCTCTTTGATTCTTGATTCAGTAATACAACATTATCAACCCAGACATCAAAAACATCCAATTGCTCTTAATTGTTTCTTTTTTAATAAAACTATACCTGGATCTTTTGTTGTAGAAATAGAAGAATTAAAATCAAGTGGAAAAGGTTATTGTATATGCCGTGCTAGTTTAAAGCAAACCAAAGTAAGTCGATTTTATACAAGTATACAATATAAAAATATCTAAGGAGAAAGGGAAAGAAAAGGTTATGAATAGGATAATCATAATCATGATTATGATGGTTAATATTGATCATCACCATTATTATCACTATTATAATAACATTTGATAGAATACAAAGGTACCCTCACCAACCAGTATCAAAGAGTATGAAGCAGAAGAATATACAACCAAAGTACATGGGATATTTACAATGGGCAATATGGAATTTGAAAAAGGAAGAACATTTTATCATAAAAACCCCAAAGCTCCTTCCAAGGAAAACATGGTCCCTTTTCAATATCAATACATGGGTGATTATGTGAATGCTAAAATGGATTTGTCAACTTTCCCAACAAGTGAAAAGACAGGTGAAACGTTATATCAACGCCCTTTCCAACCTGAAGAGGGTGATACTATTGTCCCTGGTAAGCCTGAATTATCACAAGCTCTTACTTTCTCTGATGGCCGTTCCGTGGATTATAAATCTTTAGCTTTGTTTGCGGATTTCATGATTACCCCTCCCTTTTTATTAGGTTCTACTTACTGGAATGGCCCTATTTGGTGCCCTACTATGCAATTAGAATTACAATTTAAACGCCCTTTGTCTTCTTCTTCTAATCTGAAAGAAGTTCTTGTTCATTTTTGTGCTCCTCATATCATTAATAGCCGATTTGATTTGGATGGTGAAATTTATGACACTGATGGCAATGTTTTAGCTATAACAAAGTAAGTATTATAATGTGTATATATAATTAAGAGTGGTTTATTTCGATCGCTTATTTTTTTTTTTATTTTTTTTTTTAAAAATATAGACACCAATGTTTAGTGGTAGATTGGACTAGAAATATCTCTACCAAATTATAATCAACTTTTATATATATCCAATATTGTAGAGTTATAATATATAATTTTTAATAGATAAATAATCATATACAGTTTATAGTAATAAATCGATCAATTAGTAATTAGATATGACAAAGATTTCTATTCAAATCAATATGTAAATTGTTCTATATATTATACAAAATTTAAAAATTGTGCACGCACATCTTTGGAATTGTACAAAATATATGTATCGTATTACTTTAAAAAATTGTATTATCTTAAAAATCAATCATTTCAATTTTAAATAAATTATCACGCACTAAATAAATAATATCTGAGAGTTTTATTTATTTTAAGTATATTCAAATATTCATCTTACTAAAACTAATAAATTGACGACTAATTACTATAACTATAACTTTGGATTACTTGAAAAATTAAAGAATTTGATGGTAATTCGGGCAATCTAAAAAAATATGGTAATTAGAACAGTTATGATGATATATTGACAAGTATTTATATTATAAATGATATGATTTTATAAATAATTATTGAAAAAATAAAAACGGAAGTAATAATTTTCATTAATATTTCTTACTTTTCTATATTATAAACTATTGTTTATTTATTTAGTCCACTATATCGTATTCTTCTTCACTTGCTTCTTCGGTTGGATTATTTAATAAATGTGAATCATCAGACCTCTCTTCGGTTGTATTTTTTAATAAATGTGAGCCATCAGACCTTTCTTCTGTTATGTCTTTTAATATATGTATATATCTTAGAATAGTATCTTCGGATATCTTTGAAGTACCATAGGGTCCTTTGATACATTTATATCCAGAAAAATAATCGTTTTCTATATAAATAGTTATCTGTGCCATTTCGTCATAAGTTTCACATACTAAATTATATCTATCATGATTCCATTGCATAATGAAACTTTCAACGGTATCCATTTCTACAATTTTATCGTTAGATTTTCTTTTGCATAAATAACGATTTATATCTTTTTTATATGATATAATCCATGATTCTGAATCGTCAATTTCATATGTTTTTTCATAGTTTTCTTTTATTATTTTATATTTAGATAATTCGATATAATGTCTATTTTCGTTCATTTTTTAGATATATATAACTCTTCAACTTGAAGAATATTAAAATAATAAAAGAATCTTAATCATTTTATAAAACTGCTAATATTTTATAGATAAAAAACATTCCGAAGCTAGTATAGTAATGATAAACTTTTCATATTTAAGGTTTTTATCCAAATATTCCATTTTTTTACTTTTTAGAATGTTCATTATTATGCTGTATAAATATAATTAAAATAAACTTTAATTTAGTTCAAAGTGGGAATTTCTTCATTTTTTAAACATGTTCAGATATAGTTCAAATAGTAAATTTTAAAAAATATCCATTTTTGACTGATGTTGTTGAATTCAAGCATTTTCAGAACCATGATAGCATTTTTTATGATTACTTTTTTGATCTGTCATGTTTTATGATTCGTAATATAAAATATAGATCAGATATCAGTTTATTAGTTACAGGTAAATATAATTTCATTTAATAAGATGAAGCTTTCTATTCAAATAAATATATAAATCATTATATATATACTATACAAAATTTAAAATTTATGCATGTTAGGTTTAGTTAAAAAATAAATAAAAATAAAAAATTAGGAAAAAAGAAATATTGTAAAACTGTCAGCTATTGTTTATTGAAAAATAAAATAAAATAGGTATTTATATGTGAATATATTATAAAGGGTTATTATATAGGGGTTTAATATCTTAATTAGGAATATGACACTATTCAATTATTCATATTTTGTGTGTGTCGGTTAGAATGTAGCATAGTATAATTATATTATTTAAATAAATTATATTTATAATAAATAATCATAGTTGTCGAAATATTATATATTTGTTCTTGCATTAATAGCGTACTGATATTATATTGATATTAGTTAAATAATGTATTTTAATATGACAAATATAACAGTGCACACTTTTGAAATTATGCAGATTATATGTATTATAATACATTAAAAACCTACACTATATTGAAAAACAATGATTTCAAATTTAAAAAAAAATATTATACACTATATAAATAAGATTTAAATACCTATCCATTTTTTGATATGATAGTTATTTCGTTTTTTCTAAAAAGAGCGGGTTATTTATAACCAAAAATATTAAATATTTAAACAACGCAAAAATAAAATTTTTTTGTCTTACTTTTATTAGAGCAAAAATTTGTGTTACTTTTTAGGAAACTAAAGGTCAATGGTTCAAATAAGAGTATGGGCTTAATATAAAAAAGTTTGCAGCTGATGAGATCAAAGAAACACAATATTCAAAATATGATGTCAATAGGTGTTGTGGTTAACGCCTAGTTTCTACGACGGTATCTGATGCTTACCTATATATATTTTATTTTTTATTTATTTTTAAAAAAATCCTTTTGTTATATGAGTTGTTATGTAGGCTTTTGGTTAAGGTTTATTTTCCTGAAATGAGGAATGAGTATATAAATTATATTTGGAGTACGTAATAAGTTTCCAGTGAGCACCAGTTTCTGTTTTATAAGTAGAAAGACTTAATATAAAGGAATAAAAAATTAAAAAAATAAAATAAAAATCATAAGTAAAATATATATTGAGAGTAGGGAAAAGAGATGAAAGTGACTACCGTATGAAGTGGCTACTCCAGGAGTAGCTTACTCCAAAAAGCAGCAATAATTTTAAGGAGCGCCATTGGTAGTATCATTGTTGACAACTATTTAATGCATTAATTTATAGAGCGTGGATGGATTCTACATACTCTAATTAAATGAATATAAGAAAACTATCTCATTTTTAACACTTTGAGACGTCTACCTTATTGATATCAGAATACATAAAAAAAGTAAACTTTTAACATTTTTATAATAGAATAAACTACTATATAAATATTAAGCATAAAGAAATAATTACACGACAAACTCTGAGTTTAAATTCAAAAATAAATAAATATAAAAGGATATTTTATACTTTTCATTTTTTAAAAAAATATATTATTCTTGTGTATAAAATGCCATTTTTTAAAAGAAGAAAAGAAAAAGAAACAACTGCGGATATATTTAAATATGAAAATAAAAAAGGAGATTCAGGATTAGATTATAAAAAAGTTTTAGAATATCTTGAAATTGAGAGTGAGGAATTATTTTCAAAAGGTTAAGATATTACAATGAAAGATATAAATAATGAAGTTATTAAAAAAATAGCTGAAAACCTTATTATAGTAACTGAAGCTCAAGGAATAGTTAATGAGGGAAATGAATCTAAAAGAAAGAAATTTGTTGATGTTATTATTTTACGTGTTGTTGCTAAATATCACGATAAAAAAGTAAAGCTTTTAACAGAAGAAATAATTGAAGGTGAAGACGTTAGAGGACCTGTTGAATACGTAATGGTTCATAAGAAATATATTTTAATTATTATTGAAGCTAAAAAAGATGATTTTGATCAAGGTAGAGCACAATTACTTATGCAGTTATATAATGCTTATATTAAAAATATTAAAAATGGAGCACCAAAAAACCATATAATATATGGCATTGTAACAACAGGGAATCTATGGGAATTTATTTGGTGTAAAGGAAATAATAATATAAATATTATTAACGATGATAAATCAAATATTACGTGGAAATATAAACGACCAATTCAACCAATTGAAATGGATTTGGAGAAAAAACAAGAACAATGGAAAGGAGTAGTATCTCCACTTGTGAAAAAGATAAACTATATGATTGATGACTCATTAAACCAAATTACTAAAAAATAATTAGCTACCAAAATTTAAATAATTTGATTTAAAAAAAAGTTATTGATAAAATAAAAGCAGTTTTCTCTAATTATAATAATGAATTTTAAAGTTTTTTTTTGTTCAATGTTTTTTCATATATTGTACATAAAATGATTATTTATAAATATACGATAGTAATAACGCCCTTTCGCAAGTACAAGAGAAGAGTTATATACAAAAAAAAAGAGCAAGAGAAGAGTACTAATTAAAGTTTGATGGTCGCAGTTTAAAACACAAACTATTTTTTTAAGAATTCATTAAATATAATAAATTCATCAGAGTTCAGCCAGCTAGGGTAACATAAGATAGATAACATTGATTTATTTATATTTTTTATTTATTTATTTTCTAGAACAAAACCTTATTTTTCTTTTTATCGCGTATATTTATGTTTTTTTTAATAATATAAAGTAAACCAGTCATTTTATTCGTTAAGCCATTGGTAAAAAAGAATATTGAAATATAGTTAATTATATAAAGTCAAAGTATATGTTTGAAAAATAAAACTAACAAATGGCTATGGTAACAGTTTATATATTATTCGGTTTTTTTTATAGTATTTTTATTTCGATCTTTTAACAATGAAAGATTACATATATATTATAAAAATTTATTTGTTTATTTATTTAAAAAAAAAAGTGAAATATATTCATGTACATGTAAAATAATAAATAATTTAAGCAGATTTACCAGTAACGTAGGCCTTGACAATATTACCGAAGTTTTTACCTTGTGTAATAGCAATTTCTTTTTCTTTTTGACTAACTTGTCTGCTACCATCACCTCCAGCAATAGTACCACTACCCCAGGCGCTACCTCCAATTACTTCAGAGTTATCAAAGAGATGCTAAAAAAAATATTTTTTTTAGTTATCGCTGTTCATTTCTCTCTCTCTCTCTCTCATTTTTTAAAAAGAATTTATTATTATCTACTTACAGCATTAGCAAATCCAGTAGGAACATAAACAATACCATGATGAGCAAAGTAAGTGACAGTGGTCATAGCAGTGGTTTCTTGACTAATCACGTTAAAAAAGAAAAAAAGGAAAAAAAAGAATACATAAGTATATTTATATATTGTTACTCTTAATTTTATTTTTTATTGAGTCTTCTTTTTAACTTACCCGCCATGTTGAGAACCAGTAGAGAAGAAGATACCACCGAACTTACCAGCTAATTTACCTTGAGCCCAGAGCTATAAATAGAAACATATAGATATAGGTATATAGATAAGCATGGATACCTTCTTATTTTTTTTTTACACAACATTAATATTATTATTATAAAAATAAAACATAATTAAAAAAATATACTCACACCACCAGTGGAATCTAAGAAAGCCTTGAATTGAGCAGGCATGATACCGAATCTATTTTAAAAATAATAATATTGAATTTCAGATTAAAAATCAGATTAAAATAGAAACATAAAGAAGTGAAACGCGTAAAATGATACATATATCTGTACTTACCTAGTAGGGATACCGAATAATAAACCATCAGCAGCTTCAAGATCGGCAAGAGTAACGACGGGAATGTCAGGTTTAGGTGGAGCATGCATTTTTTCGAGGATAGCATCGGAAAGAGTTTCAGGAACTATAAATATAAAAAATAATAAGTAATCAATAAAATAAAGGAATAATAGTAGCCATTATTCTTATCTATATATATTTACCTTGATAGATTTGAGCATCAACACCAGCTTCTTTAAGACCTTCTTGGACACTAAGAGCCAAGTTGTAAATGTGATGGTATAAAGAATAGATAACGATAGCTATTTTGACCATTTTGATTTATTATATTTGTTTGTATAGAGTGAGAATATGTATTTAGTTAATAATAGGAAAAAAAAAAAAAGAAAAGAAAAATTAGTTAAACCCCTCCTCTTTATATTTAAAAAAAAAGAAATAAGTTAAAACTCAACAATTTGTAATGTTTGTAAAATCGGTGTTTTAATTACTAATTTTTTAATAATGATGATCTTTTACTCATTCATTACGTAAATTTACCAGCACATTACTCGATATTTTTTAATGATAATAAAGTGTTGTAGGAAAATAAATGCCAATATTACATTAAATTAAATGACCAAGTTAGTTTATTTTTTTATTAAAATTATTCATATTAATATCCATAATAATATTTATATTCATATTATTACTATTATTACTATTATTATAAGAATATTACTCAAAAAATTTGTCATTTATTGATCATCATTTTATAAATGTACGGGGGTTAAAAAAGTTTGTCAAATCTTTATAATCATTACAAAAGGGTCTTATAAATCAATCTGTAAATAAATACTATATGATAAAATCAAAACAATATTTTTTTTTACTTTCTTTCTTTCTTTCTCTTATTTTTAATTTTTTCCTTCTCCTTTATTGAATATATATATTTTACAACATTCAAATCAAATAAAAAAAATAAAAATGCCTACTGTTTATATCGTATTTTATTCTTTATATCAACATGTTTATACTCTTGCTCAAGAAGTCCAAAAGGGATTAGAAAAAGAAGGCGTTGATGTCAAACTATTTCAAGTAAACAAAACTTTTAAAAAAACAATATAATAATAAGAATTCTAAATAACCTGTCATTTTTTTTTTTTTTTACTTTTTATTTATTTTTGATTAATAATCATAGGTTCCCGAAACTCTTTCTGATGATATTCTTGAAAAAATGCATGCTCCACCCAAGCCTGATGTCCCAGTGATCACTGTTGATGAACTTCCTAAAGCTGATGCTATTATTTGGGGTATTCCTACTAGGTAAATAAAATAAAATAAAATATAATAAAATATAATGATAATAGTAATAATAATAATAATAATAAAAATACTATAGTTATTAAATTATTCCTATTTTTATTTTTGTTTGTACTACATATGTATATAGATTTGGTAGTTTACCTTCACAAATACAATCCTTCTTGGATGCTACTGGTCAACTTTGGGCTAGTGGTGCTTTGAGAAATAAACCTACATCTGTGTTCTTTTCTACTGGATCACAGCATGGTGGACAAGAAGTAAGACTTTTATAATATAAGTGGTCAGTTGTTTTTTATATTTATTTATTTTATTCATTTTTTTTTCTTTTCTTAATAGACAACAGCATTCAATACTATCCCTTATTTTGCCCATCATGGTTTATTGTACGTTCCTTTAGGATTTGCTAATAGTCATATGTTTGATAACAGTGAAGTCATTGGAAGTAGTGCTTATGGTGCTGGTAAATAAATAAATAATAAATAAATAATAAATAAGTAAAAATGATAATAACAATAGTTTTTATTTATGTATATTTGTATATAGGTGGTATTGCTGGAGGTGATGGAAGCCGTCAAGTTAGTGAAAAAGAAAAGGAAATCGCTATTACACAGGGATCCAATTTTGCTAAAATAGTCAATGCATTACATAAAGGTAAACTTTTATTGGAACAACCCGCCGCTACTACTACTACTAATCAAGCTGAATCTACTACAGCAACTACAACTGGAAATGAAGTCACCGATAATAACAATAATAGTGGCCCATCACAAGAAAAGAAAAAGAATAATAATGAAAAACCAAAGAAAAAGAAGTTTTCAAAGGATTTAAGTAGATGTTTATGTATGTAATGTCTCTTTTCTTTTAGAATATCATTTCATTTCATATTTTATCATTTTTATTTTTTATTTTTTTGCTTTTGATTTATTTATATTATTATATCCTATTTAATTGTTTTTCTTTCTTTATTATTATTATTACTATTATTATTACTATGTACTACTCATCTATTTAATATTTTATACATTATTTTTACATTATAAAATAAATAAAATATGAAAAATTCTTGTTGAAAAACAAAAATAAAACATGCAACTATTTTTTATAAAGCCCTTTTAATTACATGTATACACAGCTAACCTTGTATTATTGAATGTATCTTTTCAATTTTTTTTTATATTCAACTGTATTAATTATACGTATACACACACACGTATATATATATATATATATATACGTGTTTACTGTCTATATTTTTTATACGAAATAATAGAAAATAAGATAAAATATGTAAAACGCTATTTATACTTTTGTATTTTTAAAAAAAAAATTGAAAAAAAACTATTCAATTTTTAACCTATTTTGATTCAAAAAATGTTCATTTATATATATTCGTAGAAAATAAACTGGGTGATTTAGAATATTATATAACCATTTTCTAAATGTATGTGGGCTAAAAATTATGGAATGGTCTTGAGTATCCATGAGCTTATTTAAAGAAGCATATTCAAATTAAAGCATTCAAACATTTTGATTCGTTACTTATTAAAATAAATAAATAAATAATTCTTTTATTTATAATCCGATATTTTAGCATCTCCTTTTCTCGTATATCACTTTTTAAAAATAATGAAATACACAAATTCCAGCAAGTCAAGGAAATCCAAATTTAAGAAAAAAAATTATTAGTCCGTTTTTT
>MU612552.1:0-16025 GCA_025201675.1 Cunninghamella echinulata
TATTTTTTTTCCTCATTCCTTTTTCTATTCTGTTTTATTACCAATACGTTATATTTTTTATATTATTTGAATTACAATGTTAGGTGATATATTTGATTGTATCAATAAGATAATTCAAGTTGAGAAACTGTCAGTGCAATTCAATGACTATTTAAAAAGTAAGCTTTTTTTTTTTTTTTTTTTTTTTTTTTTTTTTTTTTTTTTTTTTTTTTTTTTTTTTTTTTTTTTTTATTTTTTTTTTTTTTTTTTTTTTTTTTTTTTTTTTTTTTTACTGTATGGTTTTTATGTGAATGTGTATTATCAAGACTTACCGCTTACCTATACCTTCTGTTATTACTATTATTATTATTATATTTTATTTTAGATATAACCTTGGATCAATATGTTTATTCTCAATCTGAATTGGATAACGTATTTAAAAAAAAACTTACTGTTGATTTACCACCTGAATTAGAATCTATATTAAAAGGTATATTTTAAGGAAAAAAGCGCGATCCTTTTTATTACTATTATTATTATTGTTAAAAAATATATTTACCTATTTTATTTTACTTATTTTTATTTATTTATTAATAATAGATCGATCTTCAAAATACTCCATTGGTGTTTTCCCAGAAATTCAAAGGATATGGGTTATTAAAGGGCATAGTTTATATTTATGGAATTATATGACCAAGTAAGTTGTTTATAAAGTGATTATTAAGATAAATAATTCGTTAAATTCTTTATTATTTTTATTAAGTATCTTTATATCTTTTTATTCTCATTTTTTAGTGACATATTTAAATACCAAGCACGAGAACAAATTATTTATAAAGTTGGATTAACAAAACCTAAATTTGGTAAGTGTTTTATGGATATATAAATATAAAACTATTTATTTTATTTTGTGGTTTAATTTAAGATTATAATATAACGAATACTCTTTATGTATTAATGTTAGGTACATTTGATGAGGATATAGAATGGGTTTTAGTAGTTGTTACATCCAATCAAACATTATTATATGGTATTTCATCTTATTTAGTCAAGTTAGTATTAAGCAAAGATAAAGTATTCAAAACAAATACATCTAATATTATTATAAAAAGCATTCATGGGGCACATAATGGAAGAATTTTTGGACTTGGTGATGATGGCCATATATATGAAATAGAATATCCGGTATATAGCTTAGTAGAATGAAAATTGATTGATATATGAATGAATGATATATTGAAAATGGATTATAATAACGTCATATATATATATGTACAATTGTATTCTCTTTTAGGTACAAGGATCAGTATGTCAATTGAAATGTCATACAGAAGAAGCATCATTTGGACTACTTTCCTATTTTATTAAGCAAACACCTAATGGTAAATAATTTTTACTTTTATCTTTTTAAAAAAGGTTCATAGGAAATAATAGTCAAATATTTGGTATGTGTATATGTTTTTATTTATATAATTTTTAATTTTTATAGCAAAAGCTAAATCAATAACTATGGACGAGAAACATAAAGCACTATATGTATTAACCGAAAAGAACGATATAAAGGTATATGACATAATGGAATATATTGAAGGAAAATAAATAAATAAATAAAATAAATGATCATTATTTTTATTTATTTATTTCTATTTTTTTTAAAAAAAGATTGTTCGTTTAGATGATGGTATGGGAACCTTTGCATTGAGTGAACAAATTGAAAATATAAATGATAAAGTAAATTCCTATTTATTACAAAAAATGCAAGCCTATCAAACAGAATCAGTCCCAGCATCAATTTTATCTACAATTGGATCAATTTTAACACCACGCCCGTTTGATATAATTTCCATTCACACCATACCTTCAGAAACCATCAGTTTTTGTGCTGTGACTTCACATGGCTGTCGATTATATTTTACACCAAACTTATCTTACATACGCCTCCCTCCTTATTTAAACGACCAACCATTAGCTATACAACCTCATCAATCACTTTCTTCAAGTTATTATAACGATGGTATTTTTACAGGCATTATCAATCATTCATCATCATTATCATACTTATGGACAGTTGATTATCAACAATTTCATGATTTCTCCATTCAAGAAGTAAGTTCCATGGTTCAAGTCAACAACTCACCCCTTGCTTTTTGTATCCTTCCTTCTCAATCTTCTTCCTCTCTAACACCGGATCGTTTCTATGAACCCATCTATTCACCTATTGATTCACCTACTTCATTATGTCTTGCTATTGATCATGAGGGAGCTCACTTTTTTGAAAAGCAGCGCCCAATTCAGACTCTTTATAGATATGTGGTGGAGTTAAAAGAATTCACTGATTTTAAAAAACATATAGATCGTTTTAATAAGGATTATGGTATCACCAACTCTATTGCTTTATTATTTAATATTTTATCATCTAATCAATCCATCATCTATAAACAAAAAGGTAATAGCATATAAATATATTAAGAAAATTTAAAGAGGTAATGTATGGAAAAAAAAGAAAAGAACAAAAGGTTGCTAATTACCGGTGTTTTACTTTTACTATTATTACCTTCATTCTTTTTAATTATATTCAGATATAATACCTTACTTAATACAAACAGAAGAACAATTAAATCAAGGCTCGATATTGTACTATACACATATCGTAAAACAATCCTGGAATATGGATGTCTTAACATTTAATGAGGGTTCCATGGCAACTATTGATTCATTTGCTCAGTGTAAATCAGAATTACAAAATTTTTATGCTCTACTAGAAATGTAAGATTATATAAAATGATTGTTATTATTATTATTATTATTTATTTATTTAACTATTATGTATGGCTTTTATTTTTATTTCTTTAATAGTATCAAGGGCTATGGTACATTTTTATCAACTATCAACAATATTCAACTATTATTATCAAAAACAATCCAAACTATATCCTTCATATTATATTTAATGGAAAATCAACTACAATTTGAAAAGTATGTCAATAATAAAATAATAAACAATAAAATAAAAAAAGCATTTATTGATTTATATATATATGAAATTAATATGTACATTATTTTTTTTTTATTTTTATTCTATATTTTTTTTATATTTTAGTGTAAATGAAACAGCCTTTTCAGAACTAGTTGGAACTGACAAAGGATTAGCAATATTAAAAACATTGGTAGAGAATGTAATAACCATCAATGCTTCATACAATAAATCTTGGGTGAATGAATTTTTGAAAAGTCAATGCCCAACATTATTTGGTGATAAACAACAATTGGAATTATTTGAAGGAGATGAGTATTTAGCACGTGCCATGTCAAACGAGGATGAACAACAACGTACATTATTACTAGATCAATCAGTTCCACATTATTTAACCAGTTTTAATTATTTATCTTATGAAAAACAAAATGATATATGTAAGGTATATCAAAAATTAAAATACTATCGTGGTTATGTTATTTTATCTATTCAGATATCACAACAACAAGTTATTAATAAGGATCAACAAGCTGATAATAATAGTAATAATAAATTAACACTTATCGATATCAATCATGGTTACTCTATGATACTCTCCCTTTTGAATCACCTTAAACAAGAACAACAAGAAACAGTCATCGATGTTGTACATATGATATTGAATACATCTCAAGAAAAGCAATTACATTGCCTTATATATACATGGTTAATAGAACATCAACGTCTTTATGATATCTTCCAAATTAAGACCCCTTATTTATTGGATTTCTTAGAAAATGAATATGAAGATAAGGTCGTTGGATTGGATTGGTTATGGAAGTATTATGATGCTCATCAAGATGTCTCCAAAGCAACTACTTATTTAATACAGTTAGCTACAAAAATTCCATTTATATCATTACATGATCGTATCCAATATATTCAACTTGCTATTCAACGTCAACCTACTACAGAATTAGAAACATTGTATAAATCGGCCTCCATTCAACAAGAAATAGCACAAAGAATGAATGCAAAACAAACTGATAATGAAAATGAAAAAGATAATGAATGTATGGATAGAATTAGCAGCTGGTTATTAGATAAACAAGATTTATTAACAGATTTTGCTATTCACTATGAATTCTGGGACCAAGCAATTTTATTAATGGAATTAATCCATAGCCCTGATACAAAACAATTATATCAAGCATGGACATTATTATTAAAACAACAACAAGCCAATTGGGAAAACATGAAATCCTTGGTATGTAGTTTAGGCAAACAATTATATCCTTCTTCCATAACGTTCCCTGTTTATTTAATTGTTACCCTTTTGGAATCACATTGTTGCTCAACACAAAAAGAATATTCCTCCTTCTTGGAAGTTGGATGGATTGTAAATATTTTAATTGGTGACATCGATATACCTAAATCTATTTTAGAAGATGCATATAGTACTCTTTTAGAAAATAAGGTAAATATATATAATAGAAATAACAGTTATAAAAAATGGAATAGGACTAGGAATAATAATTAATCTTTTTCTTTTTTTTTATGTTAATAGATTTCGCCTTGGCAAGATGAAGATTACAAACATTATCTTGAACAACAATTTGATTATCTTAAAAATAAATCATTCTAATATAAATTTATTTATTTTTTATATTTTTAATACATAATAAACAAAAACATTGTAGTTATTTTCTTTTATTTTTAAGAAAGAAATAGTATACAAATACAAATTTTTAGTGGAGTATATTAGATACCAATCAATGGATTAATAAATTATTAGCTATTACAATTATAAGAAGATTACAAAAAAAAAAAGAGATTATAATTAAACATGAATAGGAAAAACCCCCCCCCCTATTGGTTTTTTTTCTGAGCAATAAAATTAGAAGCTGAAGCCTGTGTTTTTAAATAATCGCTTCTTTGCATAGCAAAAAAAATAGTAATAAGAGCTAAAGCACCAGCCCAAAACCAAGGATTTTTAAATGGTGATTTGACACTAATTAATTCTACATCCATAATAATAGCCGTATCAGCTGGGATATAAAAAAAAGAAAGAAAAAGGAAATTAGAGCTATATTTGGATTATTACTTCTTTTTCGTTATTATTCTTAATATTATAGCTATTGTTAATATATTATTTATTTTTTTATTTATTTATTTTGAATTTACGATCAACATATCCAGGTAAACCAATTTCACCGTATGCTAAATAAATGAATAAAAAAGAAAAAAGAAAGAAAGGTGAATAGGTGAGTGAATAATTTAAAAATAAGATTCTATTAATTAATTCATAAATAATTATTTTTATGTTTACCCAAGTCAGCAGGAATAAGTAACCTTCTAATTTCTTTTTCACACATGCCTTGTATACCTTGTTCAAGGCCTTTCATCATTTTATCATATCCTATATATTATTATTATCAAAAGCATAATAGATAGTAGATAGTACTATATATTAGCCTTCATTCGTTTTCTCTTATATGTGGTTTGTATTTATATTTTACCAAAAGTATATTTTTGAACTCCAGTTTCATAAGTATTTTCAAAATAAGTTTCCGTATTCCATTGACGAGCAGTATAATGTAATTCTATTCTAGCATTAGTTGATGCTTGGACACACTTCGTAGGCTTATGTATGGTCCCTATATATGATATATTAATATAATAAAAATATATTTAATGTACGTTTGTACATGTTTGTATACTGTTTATTTTTATTTTTTTTAAAGAGTATTACTTACTTCCTAAAACGCTATTTCCTGTAGGTGGTATTCCATCATCTAAAGCATAATTATATTTTGTAAATGCCAATAATAAAATAGAAATTATATATATAATATTTTTTGAGTACTTCATTTTTTTTAATATAAAAGATTAGAAAGAAAGAAAGAGAGAGTGAGAAAGAGAGAGAGAGAGAGAGTAAAAGAAAAAATAATTTTATTATTTTTTTTTACCCAAAAAGAGAATTAAAAAAGATCGGGATATAAAATTGATTATTTGATTTTTTTTCTAAAAGTGATAAAAAAATATAAATTTGGTAATAAAAAAATTATAATCTCAGCTATATATACACTTCTTTTGATATGGATAATGTATGTATAGATAAGATTATTTAAAAAGTGAGATGTATAACATTGATATATATAATAAACGATTAAAAAAAAATGAATTAATTTTTAAAAATAATTACACACATACACACATATGTACATGTATATATATATATACATGTATTGATCTCATTACGTTGTAAAAATTAAAAAAAATTAAAATTTTTAATATGATATATATATATATATATATATATATATATTTGAAAAATTGAATACGTATAAATAATAATAAACTCCCCCCCTCCATATTTATATTATTTTAGTTAATACATATGTGCGCTTATTTATTATACTTGTAAGTTTCTGGAACTTTAGAAAGTTTATTTGATGAAGCAAGAGGTCGTGCTGATTTCCTAATTTGGGTGTTGTACTCTAGAATGTAACTCTATTCTCATCTTTTGATATAATAACGACAGTAATAATAATAAAAAAAAGACAACAATAAACTTTGATGTAATAATGTCAATAAAAAGAAAAAGGGATGAGAATAAAAGCATCATAGATAAATGGTAAAAAAAAAAAAAGCAAACCTCGATGATTGTATTTTATTTATATTTTTTATTTATTCTGTATCTGACAATATGTATATATTTCATTCCATGTACGTAATCTTTTTTATTATTATTCATGAAATAAACACATTGATATACTTCATTTTTACCAAAGTAATAGGCCAGTTATGGTTAAATAAGGGTCTTTTAAGATAGAACACTTTTTTTTTTTTTTCATACTTTCGCTGGTGATTACCTATTTAAGTAACCTTTCTAGTAAATGTAAGCTTATTTTTGATATCGTTTTTTATCGTTTTTTATAATCATTTTGCAAAATATTTTTCTATTTATTTTTATAAAAACATGTAAACTGTTTTACTTTCGTACATACATATATATTTGTTTGTTTTTTTGTTTTGTTGTTTTTTTTTATTTTTTGGGACAACTACATGCATAAAAATAATTATGCAATCGAAAACCCTCTTTTTTTTTATGTGTATATTTATAGATATATAAAAGGTTTCGGTTTAATTTAGAAAATATTTATTTTTGATTTTTTACTATATCCGAGCCATGTGGCAATGAATAGAAAAAGAATAAGAATGATGGAATGGTTGTTACAAATTATTCTTTTTCAAGAATAAGAGAAAGAGTGAAAGAAAAAAATTTTCATTATTAGAAAAGATTACACAAAGAAAAGAAAAGCTACATACCTTTTAAACTTAATTTCAATCCCCGCACATGTTAAACGTATCACTTTTTTTTTTTTTCTCTTTCTCTTCTAATATAGTAATTAGTAGATGTGTATTTTTAAAATCCATTAATATTATCGCCAAGTTTCAATATTTAACGGATTTCATTATTTTTTGGAATTGTTTCATCTTTCGTTTTTTTTTCTTTTTTTTTTTTGCCTTGTTACCAATTATAGTACCACTTATCCATTTATTTACTCATTTTATTTATTTATTTATTTATCATATTTTAACAAAATGATTCAACTATGCTTTTAAAAAAATCGTAAACTGGTTTTGGATGATCCCGACTATTTTTATTTATGTATTGCATTTTGTATATATAAACAAACACACTCGTTATCATTTTATTTTATTTTTTTAAAAAAAGGGTAGGTTTTTTATTATCATTTTTGGTTTTCATAAACTTTGATATTCGTTTTATGAAGTGGGGATCATAAATTAATTTTGTTTTCAAAAAAGAAAAAAGGAAAAGAAAAGAAAAAGGAAAAGATGGTATATATAAATTAATTATATCAAAAAGAAGAAAAGGTTGATCTGAGTTTATATATATATATATATATATTTTTTTTTACATTTGATTTTCCTTTTTTTTTCGGACGGTCTTCCGAATGGTTCCCATAGAGTCATTTAATGTCTTTTTTATAAAAAAAAAAATGATTGCACAAAAACCTTAAATTATATTTGAGACACGACAAAAAGTGATTCTAGGTCTAAACTTTAAAAAAAGTATTTAATAATAGCAAAGATTTATATATCCTTGCCTTTGAATGTATCATTTTAAAGTTTATGGGCTAATAAATATAAAGGGTGTTTGAATTTATTTTATTTTATATTTTTTTCTTTTACGTTTCTTTTCTTTTTTCGCCCACATTCGTCCGTGATTCATGTTATACAACATGATCCAAATAAGTTTTAAAAAAAAAAAATAAAGCTGCTACGTGTTTGATCAGACATAGTGGCATTTTTATTTATTTTCTTTTTTTTTTACTTTTCTTTATAGGTGATAGTTTCAATTTTGTTTCAATTTTTTTTTCGATTTAGTATTATTTATATATATATATATATATATTTTTATTAAATAAAATAAAAGAATTGCAATATTAAAAATAAAAATTTATAATTACGGCGATAAAATAAAAAAAGTAAAAGGCGAGAGTAATTGGATAGTATTGTCAATGAAGTACAAACGTGACACCATTTTAAATTTAAATTTACCTATTCGGATTTTGGTCTTGACATAGCAACAATTCCACTTTGATACTCATGTTTTACTGGTAAACTTTTTTTTTTTTTTTGCTTGCATATCATTTTTTTTTAGGTACAAACATTATATTAAAACGCCGCCCGATGATTCGCGTAAATTTTATTTTTTCTCTCTCTACCTTTTCTTTTCCTTTTCCCTTTTTCTTTTTTTTTCTTTTTCTTTAAGCAATTCCTTTTATTTTTTTTTCCTTTCATTAAATCTAATTGTTAATTGTAAGAGTATATACATACATACATACATACATACATACACACATACACACACACACACATATATATATATATATATATTTATTTATTTACTTGTACTTGTTCATATATATATAAATATAAAAAAACCTTATCACTTATAATCCTTTTTTATTATTGGTGTGCCTTTTTATTTTAAAACTTTTATATTCATATAAATTTTTGTTTCATTTTTTTTTTTCTTTCTCTTTTAAAACAGGCGTATTTTTTTTTTTTTTATTTTCTATCAACTTAAAAAAGAATGGCTGAAAATACAAAAGCTTTCCCTGAAGGATGGTTTATGATTAAGAATCTTAACAATGGTTTTGTGTTGAGTCTTGAAGAAGGTTCTCACTCTACTGGTGCCCGTGTTGTTTTGACTTCTTTGAATATTAAAGATATAAAAGAAACTACTCTCTGGCGTGTGGATGATCAACAACGTCTTGTAAATAAACAAACTGGTCAAGTTATGGACATTTCAAATGGTAAAATAAATAAATATATATATATATATATACAAATACATATTATTATTACTATAAATATGTATAATCCTGATTTGTGTGAGAAAAAAACAAAAAAACAAAAGATATATTAATAATAATTATCTTTCTTTTTTTTTATTATTAATATCATGTTATTATTTTAGGTAAAGTGAAATCAGGCACTGATATTGTACAACAAATAGCTTCAACTAAGGGTGAGCATAACCAATCTTTTGGTTTAAATACTGATGGACATATCTTTGTTAAGAAAAGTCCTAATTTCGTCTTGGGTATTAAAGAACCTTTACTTTTTGGTCGTGAAGGTCTTCCTTGTCATCTTCAATCTCGTTCTTCTAGAAAGGAACAAAAATGGGACTTTGTTATCCCTGTCCTTAAACAATCCTCCTCTATCCATAGCTCAGTAGCAAGCCTTAAAAAGAGCGATAGTATTAGCACTACTGGTAGTTTAGATGGTAATAAAAATAAGAAAAAAGGAAAAAGGAAAAACATATATAACAACGATCTGATATATTTACTTTATGATTCCTCTCTCTTTATTTAGACGCTGCCTCTATTTCTTCAAGTGTTGATTATCAAGACGAACAAAATAAATCTATCACTACTGGTTATTTCCCACCTAATGAATTCTTTATTAAATCTGTATCCAATGGTTATTACATTGGTGCTGATGCTTCTGAAGTGACTAAAGCTGGTGCTGCTTTATCTATTGATAAATTCCGTAAATCCTCTTATAAGAGTCAACTTTGGACTTATGAAAGTACTACTCATCGTATCGTCAACAAACTTTCTGGTTTGGTACTTAGTGCTAGTAATGATTTGAAAGAAGATACTCATGTTCATCAAATGGCAGTTGGTGCTACAAAATATCAAGAATGGCAATGGACAAAGTCTGGTCAATTATGTTTAAAAGATCATCCCGATTGGGTTCTTGGTTTTAAAACCAGCGTTTTCAATATCAGCCGTGAAGGTGCTCATTTATATATTCAAAAGGCCGATGTGAAAAAGGCTCAAATGCAAACTTTCCAAGTAGTTTTACCTATTTTCAAAGAACACAGCTCAACAACTACTGTAACAGAAACTCCTCGCGGTCAATTCCCTGATGGCTGGTTCTTTGTAAAGAGTCAAGCTCATGGTCTTGTTTTATCTGTTTTGGATTCTGGTACTTTAGCTGCTGAAGCTACTGCTGTTCGTCTTGACGTTGCAAGTTATTCTCGTCAATTATGGAAATACAAGAATGGCTTTTTGGTTAATAAAGCTTCCAATTATGTTTTGGATGTGAAGGGTGGGGATATTTTCTCAGGTGCTACTCTTTGTCAATACAAGGAAAAGAAGAAGGATAATGCTAATCAACAATGGGGTTTAAATATGGATCATAGTATTTTTACCAAAGCTAATTCTAAATATGTATTGACTTTACAAGAAAATGAATCCGTTCGTTCAAAAGTCTTTTTGGCTGAAAAATCTGCTAAAGCTGTCAAAGAACAAACTTGGAACTTTGTTTTACCTGTATTTAAGAAGAAGAAAGGTAATTAAAAAAAAATCATTCGAGAAATAATAAATGAGGAAAAAGAGGTGTGGAGTTTTAAAAGCGAAATTAAATAATAATAGTAATAATCATCATCATTATACATGTACTCATTATTATTATTATTAAAATAGGTGAACAAGTTACTAAAACTACTACTGTGGTCAAGAAAACCGTTATTCATCGTTATGTTCATTATCCACGAGGCTGGTTCTTTATTCGTTCTTCTTTACCTGGTGCTACTTTAGAAAACGCTCAAGTTTTAACCGCTAATGCTGATAAACAAACTGTTCGCATTTCTGCTTTGGATCGTGAAAAGTGGCACGCTCAATTATGGACCTTTGTTGATGGTTCAATTGTTAATTATGAAACTCAATTAGCAATTAACGTAAATGGTAATGTTTAATGTTTATATTTATTTATTTATTTTATCAAGTGCTTTTTTTATTTATTATTTATTATTTTTAAAGATTACACAAAAGAAAATTCTTTAATTATACTATTTTAGTACACATGAAACTAATAATACTTTTTTTTTATTTTTATAATGATGATGATGATGATCATTTCCTTTATTATTACTATTTCTATTTTATAGCATTAAACGTAGGTGAAACCGTGAAACAATCTGTACAACAAAACTTAAGTAAGAAACAATCATGGGCTTTAACTACGGAAGGTCATTTTATTCAACTTGGTGAGCCTACACTTGGTGTTGTACCTAGTGAAGATGGCTCTTTAGTATTAAAACATATTGACCATCTTCAACAACAAACTTCTCGTTGGGATCTTTTGGAACCTCAATTTAAGTATGAACATCGCACCCAAATTTTAATATCATGGAAGATCTCTCTTTTGAAAGAATGGCGTAATGTTAATTCTGCTACCATTCATACCCAAAAAGTGACTCCTTCTGTTGCTTCATGGCCTGAAGATATCTTTTATATTACCACTGGTCAAGGTGATGCTTTGGTTCCTGATAAAAATGAAGCTCATTCTAGTCTTACTTCTCGTGCTTTGAAAACTGAAAATCATGAAAGCTTTAGATGGTGTTTCAGAAATGGTTACCTTGTCCATGTGGCTACTGGTCTTGTCTTACATGCTAGAGGTAAATATAAATAATAAATAAATAATCATAAATTCAAAATAATAATAATAATAGATAGGCGAATGTATTAATTTTTTTTTTTAATAAACAGATTTAACCAATAGTTCTGGATTAGAAATCCGTGCTCAAGAAACTGATAAGGATGGTCATGTTCATCAAAATCAATCTTGGATCATTCATACTGATGGTTCCATCATTTCAGCTACCAACAAGTTACTTGGATTAGGTGGTCATAAATTTATTGAATTATGTGATATTAAAAAGGCTCGTCAACATATCTCATGGTCTGTAGTTATTGGTCATTATGAAAAGGATGTTCTTATTAGTTTCCGTCGTTATATATTAACAATTGCTACTATCAAGAGTAAGTATTTTTTTTTTTAAAATACGTGGACATTTTTTTTAAAAAAAAAGGAAAAAAAAATAATACTTTTAAAAAATTGCAAACTCATTAATTGATTTTTATTTTTTTTATAAAAAATAAAAATAAAAACATAGGTTCATCTCAACACGAACTTGTTACTCGTTCTTATGGTGTTTTCCCTGAACAATGGATCTTTATTCGTTCCAAACAAGATTCTAATCTAGTCATTACTGCCAAGACTACTAAAGAAGGTGCTAGATTGGTTCTTTCTAAATTAGATTTCCAAAACTTTAAACAGCAACTTTGGCATATTCGCGATGATAGTTGTTTAGTCAATTATGCAAGTAATTTAGTAATTGATATTGCTGGCGGTCAAATCATTCGTGGTGCCAACATTATTCAATATAGTGAAAAACTTTGGAGAAGATCTCGTAAGAATCAAATGTGGGGTCTTTCAGTCGATGGTCATATTCACCCAGAATCAAGAAATGGTTTAGTCCTTGCTCCTAAGCAAGCTCTTCAAGAAGGTGTTGAATTAACTCTCGCCTCTCGCGGTGCTTTGGATCGTCATGAACAACAATGGACATTCGCTGCTCCTGTCTTCCGTAATAAGAGCGGTACTATGATTAATGTTGGCCTTACTGGTAATAAGGTGATTACTGATGTCATTGTCAATGGTATCACTGAAGCTACTATTTCTCAAACTGACCGTCACGTCTATCGTCGTACTGTCAAGAAAACTGTGGTACGTCGTTGGGGTATTTTCCCTGATAATGAATTCTTTGTTCGTTTGAATTATGGTACAGAACGTTATGCTTTAACTGTTGAAAAGGAAGCTACTAAAGAAAATGAACATCAAGTGACATTACGTGCAATGAATTATAAGGAATATAAATATCAATTATGGTCTTATCGTGATGGTCACCTTGTTAATAGTCAAACTGGTTTAGCTTTGGAATTGGAACAAGAAGGAAAAGATGTATTGATTGAATCCGGATTACAAGCTCCTGCTGTAGTACGTGAATTCTCCATGAGTGAAAATCAATTTTTCGCTTTAGGTATTCATGGTGAAATTCATTTACAATCCAATTCTCGTTTACTTATTGCTGTGGCACATGAAGAACGTGCTACCTTTGACGGTGCTCAATTGGGTGCTAAGCGTATTAAGGTAAATCGTGAAGTAAAAGACAACAAGGAAGAAACCACTTTGAAATCTTCTGAATGGATGCGATGGAGTTTCTCTACCCCTGTTTTCAAAAAGGTTACTGATGCCAATGGTGTGGTTACAGAAGTTCTCGAACACGAATGCAAGGATCACTCTTTACACACAAAGGAAAATGATGACACTTGCTCTGAAAATGATGTTTCCGATGATGATGATTCAGAAGATGATTCTGACGACGATTTGGATGAATCTGAAGATGATGGTGAACTTTTGGATTATGACGATGATAAAGTATTAACTGATGCTTCTGATTCTGGTATTTCAAACCGTAGTCGTACCAGCCAATCCAAACGTCATTCTTATAGACTTGAAAAGAAAGGATCCTTTGTCCTCCCTGATGATTATGTTCCTACTGGATTTGAAAAAGTGGAACGTATCAAGGATCATCAAGCCACTAACTTCCCCACTTCTGGTTACTTCTTTATTAAGAATAAATTACATGGTTATTATCTCGAAGCCGAAGAAGATAAAGCCCACACCTACATTAAAGTAGTTTTATCTCAACTTAAATCCACTGACTTTGCTAGTCAATTATGGTCTTACAAAGATGGCTTCTTATATAATTTGAAATATGGTGCTTTGGTTTTGGATGCATCTGCTGCTGAAGTCACTACAGCTGGTGATCTTGTTCATTTATCAAAAGCTAGTGCTACCATTGAAGATGCCAATGACCAGCAATGGGGTTGGTTGAATGAAGGTGTGATTTACCTTAAGGCTCGTCGTTCTTTCATTCTTTCCATCAAAGAAGCTGTTTCTTCTACTAAACATAATTGCGTCGATGTTTTTGTTTTAGAAGAAAAACCTCGTTTAAAGGCTAAGTCTCCTCGTCCTGAACAAAGCTGGACCCTTCAAATACCTAGCTTAATACCTACTGCTGCTAGCGCTAGCGGTTCCAAGGTTGTTGTTCCTGATACAAAGTCATCATCATCTTCCTTATCTACTGCTTTGACTATTGCCGGCGCTGCTGCTATTTCTACGCTTTCTTATAAATGGTTCTCTAAATTAACTCGCGTTACTACTATCACTACTACTCACTGGTCTGAAAAATGGTTTATGATCAGTTATGGTTCTAACAACTTGTTCTTAGGTGCTGGTTTGGATAAAGATCAAGCTGTTGGTTTATATCAACTTAAAGAATCAGACGACCAAAAGCGTTTCCTTTGGACTTTTGTTGATGGTTATTTAGTTAACTATCGCTATTCATTAAGATTGGTCTTCTGCTTAAAAAGTAAGTGATTTACATTTATTTATTTATTTTTATTTTTCCAACTCAATTTTTTCTCTTTTCTTTTTTCTTTATATATATATTTTTTTTTTAATACAACCAATTAGCACAACGTTGGTTACTTACTGATTCAGAAACTGAATATGATCAACAATTCTCTATTGATACTAATGGTGTTATCACTTTAAGAATTCACAAGATCATTTACTATTTACGTTTTGTTTACAATTCTTCAGGTGAAACGCTTTTAGAAATTACTGAAAATGCACACGATGCTTGTCAACACTGGCAATTACATGCTCCTGAATTCTCTAATGAAAAAGATGTTACTGAAGCTAATGAAGTTAAAACAAAAATTCATACTGTCATTCGCGAACAACAGCAACGCCGTCGTATTACTACAATTACTACCACTACTTGGACTATTACTCAACGACGCGCTTACTTCCCCGATTCTCCTTGGTTCTTTATTAAGATCAATGTTGAAGGCAATAAGGATAGTAGAGATGACTATGTATTAGCTCAAGATGAAGCCACTCATTCTTTATTCATTAAGAAGATCTCATTCACCCAATTCAAGAGCCAATTATGGACATGGCGTGATAATAACTTAATTAACTATGGATCTTCTCTTGCTATTGGCATTAAAGGTAAATACAATGAATCTTTTTTCTTCTCTCTCTTTGTTCAAAGAGATGAAATTATTCATATCGCTACGGTTACTAACTCTAAATAAAAAATATTATAATTATTTTAAATTAGATAACAATTTAACATTAACCACTTCCGGTTATAAATGGGTATTAAATGCTGATGGTAATATCCATACTGAAGAATCTGATGGTGATATCTTAGTATTAGGTTATGAAGGTACCGAATTAAAAGATAATACTATAGTTAAGCTTTACACAGCCAAGAAATCAGAATCTACCAATTATACTTTAATTCGATGGGGTTTCACTACTCCTGTCTTTGGTAAACGTAAGACCAATACTTCGGCCGCTACCACCACTTCAGCAACTAGTCAACAAGAAACACATGCTAGTATTACCGCTTCTATTGAACAAGGTGCTACAATCGACACTTTGGAAACTGTACAAGTTACTAAGCAAAAAGAGGATCATTATACTAGTGAAATCAATAACATGACAATTGTTACTGTTGAACACGTTCGTATTGTTGTTCGTACCTGGTGGTTAAGATTGGTACAAAGCATTACTGAACGTGCCGAAAAGGAAGGTGCTTCTGAAGAAGAAATCAAGACCATCATTGCTA
>MU612553.1:3980-15998 GCA_025201675.1 Cunninghamella echinulata
TTAATCTGTATCACTCTCTTTTTTTCTTTCTTTCTCCCTTTTTTGTTACTTTTTTTTTTGTTTATATTACGTTATATTTTTGTTTTTATTGAAACTTTATTTTGATTTATTTAAGAGTAAATTATAAAATAAACCTGAACTAGTATATATTATACTTGTTGTTTAATTATTATCATCCATAGTTATCTTTTTTTTCTTTTTTTCTTTTTTTCTTTATGTAATTAATGATATGCGCGCAAATACGCAACAAATCATTATATAATTGTCAGTTACTTACCATATTATGTATGTATATATATATAAATATAGAACTATATAACTGCTTTAATCTCCACTTTAATAAAACACATTGTACATATCTATTTAGCAACAGCTTATACTGGTTTTTTAATTTTTTTTATCTTTATTATATTATGTTCATCCCCTTTTCTCTTTTTTCCCTTATTTTATTTTTTATTTAATTTTATTAAAAAAAATAGAAGAAAAAAGAAAGAATCTGTTCCAGGAAAACAAGTAATAATAATAATAATAATAATAAAATAAAGATTCTACAATGTACATACTATGGAATTTTTTGAAAGTCATAAAAGAAAGTCACCAGACTATAACTTTTTATATACCTTTCATCACCTAGTGACTTGAATAAAACATAACCGTTTTAAGATAGAGAACAATGCAAAATAAAGAGATGAAATAAATTAGGCAGGTCGAAAAAAGAGTAGGTGATTTTTTTTAATCAAATTATATATTTCACATTGAAAATTATTTCTTGTATGGTATGATTATTTTAATTTTTAATACCATGTATATATATATATATAAGTATGCATATACTGTAGTTTAATAATCTAAACTATATATATTATTTTTTATAAACTAATAATATAGATTTATTCAGTTTTAATATTATTGCTATATTCTCCATAGTGCTATTTTAATTCTTAGCTGGAAGGCGTTCTTTCGTTTATGCTAAAAACACTATTTTTATTATATATTCTTTTCTGCTATATAATGAAAACTAATATATATATATATATATATATATTATTTAAATTATCAAAATAGGCTTATGTATTACTCTTAGTTAATCTTTTTTGATTTTTCATCATAGTTGTCTTTCTTAATTGATTTTGCTGATTTCTTTTGATTACTTTTGGCCGTCTTTTTTAATTACTAGTATTGTTTAATTTTTAATTTTTATTCCTTACGATGATCTTTTATTACTTCTGATGGCGTTGGTAATTTTTGTTTTTTGGTTTGTCTTTTTATATCTAAAGTGGTTCTTAATGATTTGTTTTTACTCATTTAGATTCCTATTAATCTATCATGATTTCTGGTTGATATCTCATAATCCTTAGTTGATTTTTTCTCCCTGGCATTTTTTACTGTATGTCAAAAATAATAATAATAAAATAATAAAAACACCTGCTTTATACAGATTTGCCTTAATTGGTAATAACTATAGTTGTAGAAAAGTTGATCTCCATTTTTCCGCTTCAAGTAAATAAATTTAGTACTCTTATATTAAACAGGTCATAGATGAATATTTAGCTATAATAAGGTTGAAAAATGAAAAATGAAAAATTGTATGTGATATCCTGCTTTCTTTCCTTTATGGGGTCAAAAAAAACTTCACGTAGTATGTATTACTCAAAAATAATATTTAAAAAACCGCTTTAATTTTTTTTTTTTTTGCTTTTTTGCTTTTTTGCTTTCCTTTATTCACTTCTTTAGTTTTTTTTATTGGATAAATATACATCATAATGAGTGATAACGTAATTGATATTGATCTAGGTAAATAGCAAATAGAAATAGAAGTGTACCAAAATAAAATAAGTCAGTTATAATAATAATCATATATAGTAACGAGATAAATTTATTTTATTATTATTTCAAATTAGATATGGATATTGAAAACAGTACACCATACGATGGTATTCAAATAACAACAACAACAGCTACTAGCACTGATTCTACAAATACTGAAGAAAATAACACAGCATATGCTAATCTCGATACACGACCTGAAGCCATTTATTTATTGGGGCTTGATAATATGAGTACAAAGGATATAAACGATTATTGCGAAAATACTGGCTTAAAAAAAGTAGAATGGATAGATGATTCATCTTGTAAGTACAATATCATTTAATATATATATATATTTGGAAAAAAGAAAAAGAAAAAGAAAGAGCAAGAGTGAGAGAGAGAGAATGGATCGATATCAATAAATATATAATTTATCATATTAAGGAATTATTATAGGCGTTTTGGTATTTGAAAATGAAGAAGAAGCTAAAAAAGCTGGACAGCAACTGGTATCTGAACCATCAATTTTATCGAATAATGTACAGTTAACTACAACTACACTACTTAAAGCAAAGCCGTTCATAAGGGCTAATTATAAAAATCAATCCAAGGGAGAGGAAAAGGATAATGAAACAGGAGGTGAAGGAAAGGAACAAGAAAAAGAAAAAGAAGGGGATGATGAAGACGAAGAAATGGATATTACTCGACCACCTCTTATACCTATTATTGATCAACTTCAAATACGTATGGCAACAGATAGGGATGTAAAAACTCGCGGAGCTAGAGAGCGTAGTCGGTATTATTTATTCCATGGAGTAGATGATTCTGGTGTTAAAAAAAAGAACGATCATCATAATAAAAATAATCGTCATCATCCGTATTCAAGAAATCAACACCGCCATCATCATCAGCAACAATATGATAACGATAAGTATTCTAATATAAAAAGACACCAGCGTCGCTCTCGACGCCGATCTGCCTCACCTAATCCCCGTACTCGTAAAGTAGACGATGATAAACCTATAGTAATTCCTGAACATTTACGTGCTCGTTTAGGAAAATTAAATTAAATAAAAGATATAGTTATAAAATATAATGGATTTTTTTAATTGAAAAATTTTGAACTTATTATTATCATTCCGTATAAATAAATAAAAAGCTATTTTAATATATCATCATATCTTTTATATATATTTAATTTTTTATTCATGCCTCAATGCGTAGAGAATAATTTCACCAGCCACCGCTCGGCATTTAAAATTTTTCCATCAATTTTTTTTTAAAAAAAGTACTTTGCATTTCATTTTTCTTCTACTTTCTTTTACTTTCTATACTGTTTTTTTTTATTTTATAAATCATGTCTTCTTCTGAAAGCGAAGATAACATTCAAGTTCAAATTAGAGAAAGAGATAACGATGTTGACGAATATGTAAAACCAGCACTCCTTAAAGAATACGAAGAAGGTATATATATATATATATATATATATAGATATAAATATATAATTTACTGTTCAACTTTTTTTTATTAATTAATTTTATAACTCTATTCCAACTTTTAATATCTTTTTTATTTTTTTTTTATTTTTTTATAGAGGTTGAAAGAGAAAATGCAGAACTCTCAAGTGACGAAGAAGAGGAGGAAGAGGAAGAGGAAACCACTGATGAATCCGATGTGGAAGAAGATGAAACAGCTGCTTTATTGACACCTAATATTGATACACAGATTTTTAAAACAATCGCAGCTATTAAAGCCAAAGATCCTTCGGTATATGATAGTTCCAAAAAGTTTTTTACTGATGAACAATTTCAAGCTTCTAAAAAAAAGTGGGAAGAAACACAATCAAAATTAAAACAGCAAGGGAAAAAAATGACTTTAAAGGATTTTGAGCGACAGATGTTATTGGAACATGGTGGTTATATTGACGAAGATAATGATCAACAAGTAGAGGAAGAAAAAGACTTAACTCATGTTGAAGAACAAGCTCAGATTAAAAAAGCGTTTCAAATGGCTGCTGAGAATGATCAAAGTGATGATGATAATGACGAAGACGGTGATAGCTTTTTAGTGAAACGGGATAAAACAAAAAGTGAATTAGAAGATGAAGAGGATGATTATCGTAAATTCTTATTGGAAAACTTGAAGGTATAAATTAATATATATAGTTATGTAACTATGCTTAAAAAATACTATAATACTAATGGTGATTTTAATAATATTATTATTTTTATTTTTTTATAGGAAGATGAAACTTCGGCTAATGTATTTAAAGAATGGGATAACCTTAAAGATAACTCAAATGTAAATCCTGATGATGCATTTTTAATGAAGTACGTCTTATTTTTATTTTATATTATAACTGTATTCTTTTTTAAAAAAATATAACATACTTCTATTTTTATACTTATTCTACATATTATCACCATTTTTATTTATATTTATAGTTACGTTTTAAACCGAGGATGGGTAGATAAAAAGGGTAAAACAAATCCAACGTATAATGAAATCATAGATAAAGATGAAGATGAACAATATTTAGATAATGTGGATCGTTTCGAAAGTAAATACAATTTCCGTTATGAAGAAGGGTAAATATATATATGTATATATATAAAGAAAAAGAATAATTGAAAAAGAATCGAGTCTAATATATGTATGGTATTTATTATTATTATTGTAATTTATTTTGAGTTTAGTGATAGTGCCCAAATCATTACACATGCTCGTGACATTCCTGGATCTGTAAGAAGAAAAGAAAGTAAACGAAAAAGGGAACGAGAAAGAAAGAAGGCTAAAAAACAAGCATTAAAGGAACAAAAACTTGAAGAAATCAAGCGTTTGAAAAATGAAAAGCGAAAAGAAATCCATGATCGATTATTGGAGATTCAAAAAATCACAGGAACAGGTGGTAAGTTTTTTGTTATCTATATATACAAATATACATGCATATGATTGTCAAAAATAGTTTCTGAGAAAAATCTAACTTTCCTTGCTTTTTTTTAGTCACCGGATTTGATAACATTGATTTGGAAGGTGATTTTGATCCTGAAAAGTATGATGAACAAATGGCTAAAATGTTTGATGAAAATTATTATGCAAATCAAGATAATGATAATGAAAAACCAGTATTTGATGATGATTTGGATGATAAAGATTTTGATTATGACAATAATGATGCTGATGAAGACATAATGATGGACGCTGATTATTTACCAGGTGGAGAAAAATACGAAGAACAACAGCAAAATAAAAAAAAGAAGGATAAAGGCAAAGGAAAGGAAAAAACAGACTCTTTTAAGGATAATGGTAATATTAAAGATAAGGAATACGATAAATTGATGGATGAATACTATTCACTGGATTTCGAAGACGTTATTGGTGGAGATTTGGCTACTCGATATAAATATATTCAAACAGAACCTGAAGATTTTGGCATGACTCCAGAAGAAATTTTATTAGCTGATGATAGAGAATTAAATAAAGTTATTAGTATAAAGTCTTTGGCACCGTAAGTGGAAAAAGAAAGAAAAAATCATATATGCTTACATCATGTTTTTATAATAACTTTTACGTCTATATCTATCTATATTACTTTTTTTATAGTTATCGCAACGAATTAAAACGAAAGAGTGAATATAATACATATAACAAAAATAAAAAACACAACCTTCGTGGCCTTCGTCATCATGTTGAATTAAAGAAAAATAAATTTACTCAACATAAAAAAAAATAATCTATATTTTTACCCAATTTATACAACAATCACATAAACACCCACACATACATGCACCATTATTCATTATAAATACATTCTTTTATTCATTTTTAGTTGATAATATTTTTATATTTATATAATTACTTGATAGAATATTTAATCTTGATAATAAAATCATTTTTTAGGAAGCATCTGCTTTAAATTGTATGATCTATGACGTTATATCAAATATAAAATTAAAGTTATGTGATGATTATCTTTTTATGGGATGAGGTATTTTTGCTCTAAGAACAACAACAAAAAAAGCCTATATATAGGGAATAGAAAGTCGATCGCGCGTTGGCTTTCCAAAAAACGGATTTCATTCACCGCTTGGTTTTATATATTTCATTGTTCACAAAAAAGGTAATCCAAGGAAAATAAATGGAAAAAATGATTCTCGAGGGGGAAATGATCACAGAAATACTTCATAAAAGGAAAATTTATACAAAAAAAAAAAATAACCACGCATGTACATATATATATATATATATATATATATATATAAACATATTTGTATTTCATTTTTTAAAAAAGTAATGATATAGGTACGTATTTTCGTATAAGTGATTTTTATTGATCTTGTATATATTTATTGTGTAATATCATTCCTGTTGTTACACCGATCATCTTGCTTTTTTTATTTTATTTTATTGCTGAGGTTATTTAGCTATTGGGTCCTATGAGGTGTTTTTTGCGTTATTTTTTTTTATATGTAAATTAAAAAAAAAAGTCTTTTAGGTTTCATAAAAGATAATAAATGAACATTTGTCTTTTTATTACCAAAAAAAAAAAAAACCGGAATTTAAAAATTAGTATCACAGGTAAAAAAAATTAGTAGATCAATAAAAATCAAACTTTTTTTTCTTGCTTTTTTTTTCTTGTTGCTTTTTTTATTTTTATTTTTTTAAAAATAAAACCACTTATATTTATATAAATGGAAAATAAAATTCAGTTCGCTCAAGTAACTAAACCTGAAAGGGCAACTACCGTTACAACCCATCAAGTAGTCGTTCAAAAAGAAGAATTCGTTGAAAAAGAATCTACCACTAATTTAAACAAAAAAAGCGTTGACATTGTAAGTAACAATATAAAAAAAGTAAAATACTTAAAGAGTTCTTAATATTATATATTTTAGTTGATAAAAGTTTTTTTTCTATTAATATGTATCTATATAATATTATTCCTACTATTCCTGTTACTAATATAATTTTTTTTTCTTATGTGTTATACTTATAGACTGAACACTTGTTATCTGCAGAAGAATGTGCTAGTAAATATGAAACAGATATAGACATACTTAAACCTACAAATTCAAAAGGACTTAGCTTATCACAAGTTGAAAAAATTAGATCTGAAACTGGGTTAAATATGCTTTCACCACCAAAGAAAAAGCATCCTATTCTTAAATACATTGAATGTTTATTGAATTTATTTAATCTTTTATTGGTCTTGGCTGGTGTATTAAATTATATTTTATTGGCTATTGATTATCAAACTAACTTTCAAAACGTAAGTTATCCCTACTTATTTATAAATATGAATAGTATTATTATTATTATTATTATTATTTACAAAAACTAGAATGATTTTTTTTATAAATATTTTTCTTTTTCTTATTATATTTTTACTATCACTAGACTTATCTTGGTGCTATTTTTTTTGGTATTGCTTTTTTAAATGCTTTTATTGAATTTTACCAAGAATATAAATCAAGTAACATGTTGGAAAAATTCATGGGGATGCTTGCTAGTAAATGTACTTGTATTCGTGAAGGGAAAGTGATTCAAATTGATGCTACACAATTAGTTGTTGGTGATGTAATTCTTCTTCGCATGGGTGATAAAGTCCCCTCTGATGTGTTTATCTTTTCTGGAGATATAAAAGTTGATAATTCTTCTTTGACAGGTGAATCGGATCCACAAGAAAGACATTGCAATAACACTCAAAAGAACCCTTTAGAAGCTGAGAATTTAGCTTTTAGTTCTACTTTGGTCCTTAATGGTGAAGCTTATGGTATTGTTATTCGTACAGGTGACCATAGTTTAATTGGTTCTATTGCTGGGTTAGCTTCAGGTGAGAAAAAAGAATCCTCTCCTTTATCTATTGAAGTAAGCAAATATAAATGAAAATTAATATAAAAATACAGTACATAAACTTATTGGTTTTATTATTATTATTATTATATTTTATAAGATTGGTAATTTTGTTAAAATAATTGCTACTATTGCTACTTTAACTGCTATTATTTTCTTTGGTATTGGTCTTCCTGTAAATGGCTATAATGTTTCATTAACAATCAACTTTGCTATTGCTGTATTTATTAGGTAAATCGTAATAATAATAATAATAATAATATTTACCAAGTATATCAAAAGCAATAATATAAATTTTAATATGTTTATTATTATATACAAACAATTTTATTAGTTGGATTCCTCAAGTACGTACTATTGCTACCCCTTTTATTTTTACTCTTAATTTTTTATTTTTAATCGCATTTATATTAATTATTCTAATTTTTATTATTCTTTACCATGATTATTAGGGTCTACCTATGACTGTATCCGTTCTTCTTAGTATTTCTGCTAAACGTATGGCCAATCGTAATGTATTAGTAAAAGATCTCCAAGGGGTGGAAACGCTTGGTGCCATTACACTACTTGCTACAGATAAAACCGGAACTTTAACTCGTAACCAAATGACTCTAACAACTATTTGGAGCGATCTTAAGTTACATAGCACCGGGCTTGATTTAAAAGGCATCAAAAACACACTTGGTGTTCGTGAAATCGCCATGATCTCAGCATTAAACTCAAGAGCTAAATTTGATCGTACCGATGTGCCTATTTCTGAAAGAAAAATCCTTGGTGATGCCACAGAGACTGTAAGTTTTTAAAATAAATAATAATAATAATTATAAAAAAAAAAGCTTTAGTTTTTTCTATTATATGTTAATTTGTGGTTTATTCTTACATTTCTATTCTTTTTATTTATATATATATACATTAGGGATTGATGCGATTTGCAAGTCAACATGATGAGTTTGATGAATTAACAACGAGATATCCTAAAGTCTATGAAGTACCTTTCAATTCTGAAAATAAGTATGCTTTATCTATACATAATAAACCTCATGCTAATGGCGAGTGGACATTATATGTGAAAGGTGCGCCAGAAAGGGTACTTCAATTATGTACAACAATTTTGACTGAAGGTAATTCTACACTTCCTTTAACAAAAGAACATCAAGATACATTTTATACAGTTTACCAAAACATGGCTGGTCAAGGGAATCGTGTATTAGCTTTTGCTCAATGTTTATTGCCTGGTGATGCTTACCCTTCTGATTTTGTATTTGATAAAAATAATTGCCCTTTCTCAGATTTATGTTTTGTTGGTTTAGCTGCATTAGAAGATCCTCCAAAACATGGTGTTAGAGAAGCAATTGGTAAATTTAGAAGAGCTGGAATTAAGGTTATGATGGTTACTGGTGATCATCCTTTAACTGCTGAAGCTATTGGTCGTAAAATTAATTTAATGGTTAGTGAAACGCGTGATATGGTTGCAAAACGAACAGGGAAGGAGGTAGTTCATGAGCATGAATATAACGCTATTGTTATACATGGAGATCATATCGATGGATTAACAGATGCTGAATGGGATACTATTTTTAGTAAGGATGAAATCATTTTTGCTCGTACTTCACCAAAACATAAATTGGAAATTGTAAAACGTGCTCAATCTATTGGTCATACAGTTGGTGTTACAGGTGATGGTGTTAATGATGCACCTGCTCTTAAAAAAGCTGACCTTGGTATTGCCATGAATATTTCTGGCTCGGACGTTTCTAAAGATGCTGCTGCTATGGTTTTATTGGATGATAATTTTGCTTCTGTGGTCCATGGTATTGAGGAAGGTCGTTTGATTTTTGCTAATCTTAAAAAATCAATTATGTATACTCTTACTCATATTATTCCCGAAGTTATTCCAAGTTTATTATATATTGTGGTACCTCTAGGTAAGATAAATAGATAAAAAAAAATAGATAAATAAATAAATATAAGTATATATACGTATAATTAATATTTTTTTAACCTTGTATATATATATATATATATATATATATATATATATATTTATCTTTTTTGTTTTATTTAATTTATTTATGTATTTATTCATTTTAAAAAAAATAGGGTTGCCAATTACAGCTATTCTTATTCTTGTTATTGATCTTGGTTTTGAATTATTTATGGCTTTAACATTTGCATGGGATAAGCCAGAAACAGAGGAAGGATTAATGCTATTACAACCTCGTAAGCCTGTCAATCCAGCATCTATTGAACGATTTAGACGCCGTAAAGCTCGATTAATGAAATATGAACAATATAATCAAGATGGTGAATTAATTGAACCTTCCATCTTCCGCAAAATAAAAAACAATATTCATGCTCTCTTTACTAAAGCTTATTGGACTGAGAAATTTGAAAAGAATGATGATGAAGTTGTGGTGGATCTTCCTCTCTTATCTTGGAGTTATTTAGAAATTGGTATGATTCAAGCTATTGGTGCAATGGTTACTTATTTTATTGTTTTATGGTATAATCATATTGACCCTGTTGATGTGGTTGCTTTACAACGCGGTTCATCAAGTCCCACCTATTACTTTTTAAATGGGCCAATATATGCTAAAGACTTTGTAACTGCTCGTGGATTTACTTTAAATGCCGAGCAACAACATGCTGCTTTGGCTCAAGCACAGTCAATGGTTTATTTGAGTGTTATGATCATGCAAATGTTTAATATATTTGCAACAAAAACAAGATTTTCTATACCCTTTACTAGATACGCATTTTCTAATAAATATACTTTTTTGGGTATTTTTGGTGGAGCTTGTCTTGGTAAGCATCCAACTTATATTTATATAAAAGAAAGAAGAAGAAAAAAAGACAAATAAATATAAAATAGTAAAAAATAATAGAATAAAAGAATAAAAAAAGTAAGGTATAAGCATTAATATATAAATATATATATATTATATTTATATTTTTTTATAGGTATGATTATTGTATATTGTCCTCCATTCAACATTGCATTTGGCACCGATTATCACACTTTACCATTATGGTGGTTAATTCCATTTGGATTTGGATGGGTTATTTTAATATATGCTTCCCTCAGGATTCATATCTTAAATCGCCTCTATCCTCTTCGATGGAACCCAACTATTCATGGTTTAAAAATGCATCCAACATTAAAAACAATGGCTAGTCGTCGCTCAAGTCAATATAATGTATAATATAAACATTTATTTTATTTTCTTAAATATTTTATTTTATATTTTGCTATTATTCTATTATAAAAATAATAATAATCCCATTCCCATTTGAACATAACTGTAACACTTTTAATAGCTTTTATATTTAGTATTTTCATCTAAAAATAATACTAATTATTAATTTTTAAATATAAACCTTTTTAAATTAAAATCAATTAACACTTTTTTATACATGGATATCAATTATGGGAATTTTTTAATCGTTTTTACAATAAATAAACATACTAAAATATAAATATTTTTATTAAAAAAAATAAATATCATACCTGAATAAAATAAAATAAAAATTGTTTTTTATAAACGATATATAAAATCATCAGCTTCATCACCAATCCTTTCATTCTCTTCATCTTCATTTATTTTAACAGCATCTACATCGTTAACATGCTGAACCATATTATCTTCTTGAGATATATCATCGTTATTATCGCTACCATTATTTTGTTTATTGATATTCAATTCATTGTTAACATCATTCACAGCTGTTTCTTTTTTGAGTATTCTTTTCTTGTTGATGCGTAATAACAAGTATCTTTGGATCATGGCAAGAGCAATGAAAGCACATAAAAATATTAAATTAATAGTATGACCAAACACTAAAAATATAAATAGTAGATAAATAGTACCAACATTTAGAAAAAATATACTTATTTATTTTTATATTTTAATCTAATTATTATATATACCTTTTTTTGTTTTTTATTATTTATTTTTTTACGACTTACAATAACGAGGTGCATCAGAATGTCGATAAATATTAGAACCCAATAAACCAGCAGAGTTATTTGCACTAACAGCCATAGCAGTGGCAATATTTTTCTTCATATCAGGGGCAATATTACTTGTTAACCAGGCATTAACAATAGGATTAATTACAAAGATACCAGAGACTGCAATACATACTCCAAAGTATAGCAAAGAACGGGTCGTTAAAGTTACCAAAAGTATATATCCAAGTAAACAAATAGAAGCTCCAATGGCTGCATGAAAAGCACGATCATTACGTCTGTCTGACGAATAGGCAAATAGTACCATCTGTATTTGTATATATAATAAAAACAAAAAGGACATAATGATCAGCAATTATTAATATATATCTTTTTTTTTTTTTTTTTTT
>MU612554.1:0-15983 GCA_025201675.1 Cunninghamella echinulata
AAAAAAAAAAGCAATAAAACTCAACATGCTTTAAATTTTTTTGGCAAACAGTCAAAAAAATTTTGATAAGTTGGTTAATTTTTTAAAACCAATTACCAATTTTTTTTTTTTAGAAATTTATAATATTACTGTAGTATTTTTCAAATTAAATTTATAAAATTCGATTCATTGATATATATAATGATTAGATCTGAAGGTATTTCCTTATTCAATATAATCATTGTGCTGGGGCGCCTAAAAATGGTATATTTTATCTTTTGAATTCCAACTAATTTTTCACTGGCGACTTTTCCATCTGCATATACACTTTTTAAAATTTATCATTTGCCCTTTTTTTATTAATATTATTATTTTTAATACTTTCCATATATCCGAATTAAACTTTAAAAATAGTATAAACATATTAAATAGTTCATGATAATTGATTTATAAAATTAAAAAGCTTAGGAGTAAAAAGTGCAGAAAAGAGGTTAGGTTAGGTTTTGATCTTGTCAAATAAATCAGAAAGGTTTTACGGGTTTCCTATATAAAGTATAAATAACTAAAGTACAAATAAACAATACTCTTAGCAGCTTGAATATTTCAAGTCCCAATAGCAATGCTTATAATAGTAATAATACTGGGTTTTCAACAATAATTGGTTATTACTACTTGTATCCTGTCTAGTAATTTTTTTATATCACCACTATTATTATTTATAATTTATCCCTTTGAAGACAACTCAACAATGAATTAAGCATAAATGTATTTAACTTATTAAATGATTATATATGTTAGTGCTATATAAAATATACTCTTGAATGGACGATACAAAAACATGGCACAGCAACTACAGGTAGATATTCAGCCAGTGAAACATTTTTTCCGCCCAACTTTTAAAAAATGACAAAATGGAATTATTTTTGAACAGTAGAGGGTTATTTTTCTTTGATATTGATCTTTTCTGCTATCTGTTTTCTTTTTTTAAAATTTATATGTTTAAAAACGAGTTTCATGGTTTGTTTAAAAATAATAAGATGATATCTTAATGAAGTGTCAACCCATCAAAATTCAGGAACATACTTTGTAAAAAACAAATATGTTAAAACCCAGCAGCTGGCGGATATTTTTAAAAATATAAATTTTGAACATGCGCAATTTTTTTTCTTTTTTTTCCTTTTTTCTTTTGTTGCTTTTTTTATAGATATCACTAACTGAATATAACTATCAGTATAAAACAGAATAAAAAATGGAAATAAGTCAAATGGAATTATGGTTTGAAAGCGCTTTTGATTATCTTAATACACATAAAATCAATGTATCCAAAGAAAATAAACTAAAGGTAATAGTGATATTTCCATCTATTTTATATATAAATATATATATATTAACTATTCATATGATTGACAGGTTATATTAATTTTATATATAAAATAAAAATAAAAGTTTTATGGATATTTCAAACAAGCGACTACCGGCGATTGTACGTTAGGAAAACCTAGTTTATTTGAATTTGTGGCAAGAGCTAAATGGGATGCTTGGAATAACTTGAAAGGAATGACATCATCAGATGCTATGGAAGCGTATGTCGTTTTATTAGAAAGTTTAAATGTTGGTTGGACACGTCAAGGTGAATATGAATATAAAGAAGAAAGTGAAGAGGTAAAAATAATGATAATTATAAAATGATACTAAAAGTAATAGTGATACATAAAAAGTGGTATTAAGTGGGTATATATATGTTATAGATTGAAAACGACATGGGAGACACAATTATGAGTTCTTTAGCACATGGAGAAGAAGAAGATCATCAGTAAGAATAATAAATAAATATAGCAGTTAAAATAGAAACAATAAAATAATAGTAAAGGTCAAAATCGAAAAATTAAAATAATGATTTATTATTATTATTATTATTATTATTATTATTTTTTTAGAGATGATTTAATCAGCTATGCTAAACAAAATAAATTGGATAAAGTAAAGGAACGCGTAAAAGAATTCAAAGAACCTATCAATGTTAAAGATGAACAAGTAAGTTGTAGAAACTATATATGTTTTTATAAAATTAAATTAAACAAACCTATTTAATATTTATTTTATTTTATTTTACTTTATTTTTTACTTTCCTCAACCTTTAGGGACTCACGGCATTACATCATGCTTGTGATCGTGGTTATTTAGATTTGGTAAAATTATTAATTGATTTAGGTGCAAACATAAATGAACAAACAGATGATTTGGAAACACCATTACATTTTGGTAATAGATATATTTATAATCATATTAATATATATAATAAAAGGGATGGAAAAGATAAAAGTGAAGTCAGTAATATTTATCATTTTGTATAATTTTTTTATATTTATTTTTATCTATTGTAGCATGTATATCTGAACAATTATTAGTAGCTCAATATTTATTGGACCATGGATGTGATGTTTCTATTGTTGATAGCGAAGGGCAAACGGCTTTCGATCAAACGGAATCTTCATTTACCGAACAATTAAATTACAATAAATAAAAATATAGAGTCATTATTAGATAATAGACTATAGACTATAGACTATATTTATTATTATTTGATATAATCTGTAATTTATTGCAAGCGATATAACCAAGTAGATAATATATAAAATGACAATTTATAATGAAGTAAAAAATAAATAAAAAAAGACAGGCATGAATGCAATTGTTTGTATAGTTACGAATTTATAAGTAAATGATCAAATATCAGTATACAAATTGCATAGTAAAAAATTTATCATATTAGATTTTAATTGTATTTAATTATATAATAAATTATATATTCTGGTTCCAGTTTTGGGCTACGTTTAAGTAAATGAAATAGTAAAAGTTTGAGATATCATATAAATCAATCTAAAGTCTAATATGGGCACCACCAACTTTAAAAAAAACTGAGCTACAAAAAATTATCACTCTTAAGCGCCCCGGTATTTGTTCAAGTAAATTTTTCTAAATATCTCCAGTTCAAAATATAGTAGAGAAAAATGGGTCGAATACTCTGAATATACATAAAAAACGATATCTGAGTATGGTATTTATAATAAAAAAAATTTTTTTGACACAGGTCATCAAAAGTTAGCCAGTCCATTAAAATTATTATTTGGGGATTTGTCAAAAAGCTAATTTAAATTCCTACCCTTTTTTTAAATAAAAAAAGGAATAATGTGAAAAAACCATATGAAGATATGAAGGTTGATTGATATAATAAATAATAAATAACTATAATATTGTGAATTCAGTTTTGGATTATTTTTTGATTAAATATACAAATAAGAATATATATTTTTAAGAATATAAAAAACACTGGTGCCCATAGCCATTCTACTATGGAACAAATTAGGTAAAATTATTCAAATTATTGTTCTTTTATTATGACAACCTATTTGTGATGATTGTCCATATTTTTAAATTATGTACTAATTATACAAGATTAATAGATGAAAATATCATAAAAAAAAGAAAAGGAAAAAAGTAGTATTATTTATTATAGTATTTATTGAAATGACGTTTATAAATTATTATCATTTACAAACATAATGTATTATTGAAAATACACTTGTAACTCACACCTATACTACTTGTATTAAAGATATGTTCCATTTTTTTTTTTTTTTGTTTTTAATGGGTTTTCCATAATAATTTACTGTATTTCACCGAATATTAAATTGAGTTCAATCTAATATCTTATTTAAACTATATGTATGTCATACACTTCATTATACGTGTGTCCATGTTTCCTAATATATAGTTCATAAAATTTATATCCATCAATAATAAGCGCTACAGAAGAATCTGCTAAAGCTTATTCTTAAATTATATGAATCATTATATTCATGATTTTTTAATAAAACCAAATAAAATAATAGAAATAAAATTAAAAAAAAAACAAATGCTATTACATCAGAACCTTCATTATATTTATATGTATATATTACAATAAAAAAATGAATAGAAATATCACTATTTCTATTTAACATTAAATTATTACTGCATCACTCTTTTTTATTTATTTTATTTTATTTTTAGCTATCAGCACCTTCACCACTGGATATTAATTACGATAGATTCATCTTAAATTCACTCTCATGCTGAAGTACCCGTAAAATAGATGATCAGAATTCTTCATTTACAAGAGAAGTTAAGCTATTAGTAATACATCAAAATCCATGAAGATAATATAAGGCTTCTTTTAATGCTTTTTATTCTACAATGATCTACTTGTTTTTCTGTTTACTCTCTCTTCATTTCTCCTATGCCTTTAATATATATATGCTGGTTATTGTACACAATTCAAAGGTAAAGCTACCGCCTAATTATAAATAAAGACTTGGTTCAGAATGAAAATAAAAATAAAAATAAAAAAAAGAATAAAAAGGAAGTATTATGAATAACTAGTAAGTCTTTATTTTGTCTTATTTTATTCTACGCTAGTTGTATATAAATAAGTTATGATAATATTTTCAGTGCCAAATGAACTCGACTATAGTTAATTTAAAATAAATAAATAAATATTGATACAAGCTTGTTTTTATAAATCATATCTATTTTTTTATTAAGTTCTCTATTTTGTACTTTAGTTTGGGAGAAAATTGGCATTTTAGCTCTTAAGATAAATAGTTGTATGCGTAAAGGTAATTTTATATAAATAGAATAATTGTTATTATATTGCTAGAAGAAAAGGAAAATAAATAGATTAATGGAGCGAATAGCTCGTAATTTTTTATTAGTGATATATTATACAAATGCTGGAGAAGACTAACCTATTTTTTATAGTATTTAGAAAATTCATGCATTAATACATTAGATAATGGGTTTAAAGGTTAAATCTACCCATTGAAATATTATATAAATATAGTAGTAATGTAAGTATATATTAATAAATAAAAAGAAAAATTGTTTAAAATCTCTAAAAATGACTTAAGACGTGTTGTAATATTTATCAAAAAATGTTTAGAGAAAGGTGTATATATAATGAATTCTACCAATGTAGATTTACATATTAAAATTACTAATCCATTGAGATCAAAAATATAGAGATTAAGGAAAAAGGAAACAAAAAGAAAAAAAAAAAAGAGAGAAAGAGCAATAAATAAATAAATAAAAACAGGTGAATATTTTAAAATCTGAAGCCAGTATATTCTATAATATTGGTTAATATAACATGAACTGTGATTAAACAATAATAATAGTAAACTATATTTTTATAAAGAGAATTAGAATAAAAATGATAATAATTATAGTATGAAAAAATAAAATGATATATATGACTAATGAGATATATGTATATATAAATGATGTTATATATATGTAAAATAATAACAATAATAATAATAATAAAAAAGAAAGATATGCGATAATGATATATATCGATAAATAAATAAATAATAATTATGAATTTTAAAAAATAAAATAGTTTGATAATTTTTTTTAAGGAAGGGTATCCACTTTTAAACCTTTTTCTTGCTGTTTTCTCATTTTTTGTTGTCGCCAAGTATTTCCTTTCAATTGAACTAAAACCAAATTCACGCTAAAAACCATTAATAAAACACCAATAAATGTATACATTGGTCCAGGTCCCATAGCCTTTTCCAAATCTGAAGATACTAATGATCCAATCCCTGCCAAAAAATATCTAACAAAATTATTACATGCTGTTACAGAAGCTCCACGTTTACGAAAGCAATCCACCATATATGTATTAAGAACTACATTAGGCAACATTAAAGAAAACCCATAAAAGAATTGACAAACTAAACCAAAAGCAAAATGAACTCTTTCTTGTATACACCATCCAAATGCGGTAATGGCTAATAGTTGAATAAGTATAGAACCATAAAAAATAATCCCACCTAATCGTGCTTCTGGAGAAGGCCGTTTTAATTGATGCTGATGTTGATTGGTATTATTATTGGTTTGATTTTCAACTGCTATTTCTTCATCATTGGATTCATTTAACTTGTTTAAACATTGAACATATCTTTTATCTGATAATCTTCCACCGGTCATACCACCAACCATACACCCAATGGCGTTAGGTAAATAGCATAAACCTACAATACTTGATTCAAATCCATATAATGCTGCATAAGTTCTTGAAAACGTAGTACTAACAATGTAAAGCGAAAAAAATCTATAAAATAGAGAGTAAAAATGAATGGATAAGTTTTTCATTGTTCAATATTTATTTATTTATTTATTTATTTATTTTTTACATTTATTATTATCTATGGTAAAATAACTTACAATATACCGACAAAACAAACAGAAAGAGCAATATTTTTGTTTAAAAATAAATTTAATGCCGATAGAGGGTTCATAGGTTTCCGTTTTTTATTATTATTGGTTAATGTTTGATTTCCGCTGTTCTGTTCAAGGAAGGTAGGTTGTGAAGTTTCAGGTAAAAAAAAGAAGATTCCAAATAGTATAACAAAGTTGAATATAGCTAAAAAATAGAAGATACTTTTATAGCCTAAACCATTATTTAAAAATCCGCCTAAAAACAAATAATACAGAAAATGAACAGAGCATGATCATAATCATACAGTATTGTTAATATATAAATTTTTTACATACATATATTAATTTATATTTATTATTACTATTTATTTATTTACCAATAATAGGACCAAGAGCTGGGCCTAATAATGGACCACAGGTGTACCAGGCAAAGGCATTTCCTCTTTCGTGAGCTTCAAACACATCCGATAATGTCCCAGCACCCATTGATAATACAGAAGAGGATCCAATAGCACTGATGGCTCTAAATATAATAAACATCACCATATTGACTGATAATCCACAAAGTAAACTACCAATAACTGTAATAGTAAACGAGATTAAATAAACCATTCTTCTACCGTAACGTTCACCCAATGCTGCCCAGAGTAATGGCTAAAATAATAGAAATAAATAGAAATAAAAAAGAATAAGTAAATATGTATTATATTCTATTTTAATAAAAAAAATTTCTATTACTATAATAATTTTATATTAAATAAATACTAACAAAGAAAGCAGTAAAGAAAGTAAATATGGAAACTAGAAATAATAATAGAGATATATTGGTTAATAGTGTTTTTTTTATATAGCGATAATATATTTTAATTTTTTTAATAATTACTTGAGGCATTCATTAGGGTATCAGTAGAATTAAAGGCTTTTTGCATATCTATAAGTGCAGGATACTACTAGTCATTATGTTAAAACATAAAAGAATATTATTAAAAAAACAAAAAGAATATTAAAATGGAAAAATAAAACTTACATAAATAGTTGAAGCCAATGGCGATCTTTTAGGAAATAAAAAAATAAAAAAAATTAAGGGCACTGTTTCGGATTTTTAATTTTTTTTTAATTTTTTGATTTTTAATTACTTACGAGGAACCAGCAATTGCTACTAATAATAAAATAAAATATTTTTTACTAGTAGAAAAAGATTTTGGATTAGCTTTCCCAGCATCCTTTTTCCAAAATTGCCAAGGAGGAATATTATTAGTAGTATTTAATATAGTGGTATTGGTTGTATTATTGGATATAATTGATTTCTCATCATAAGGTTGAATGGTTGTATCAGATTGAATGGTCATGGTTTTATTTAATGATTGTGAAGGTTTTTTTTTATTATCATTATTATATTGAAGTGTAATATCATCATATCCATTATCATCGTCATCATCATGATTATCATGACAATGGATGGTTTCCATAGTTTGAGAAACCATTGGCCCATTTTGATCTAATGCTACTATAAAGAAACTTTTATTGGATTGAGTAGTGATTTGTCGAGTTACTGGTTCCATGTTTTATTTCGTTTGATGTTCAATTATTTTAAATAAATAAAAGGTACGATCATAAATAAATAAATAAATAAATATATATGTATATATATATATATAAAAATATATTAAAGAGAAATAGAAAAAGAAAAAATCGACTTAAAAATATTTTTTTATTTTATATGACTAAAGATTGTTTCGGTAGCCGATTAAAAAGGAAAGTGGTATAGATGTCAAAAAGCATATACACACACACATATATATATATATATTGATTTCTTTATTTACTGTTTGTATATTCTCATTAGAATATAGGTTATATATATATATATATATATATATATATATAGTGTATATATGCTCTTTTTTTATTATATGCATTTATATAGACATATTGTTTTAATAAAAAAATGGTTGAAAAAAAATGTCTTGGGTTTAAAAAGTCTTATCATGATCGAATGGGAAAAAGATTACACTTTTTTTTGTTTACTTATTAGGTATCATACTCTGTTTGTTTCGAAACGTAATGAAAAAATAAATGGAAAACTTTATTCATAAAATATAAACCAGTATACTGTTTGATATTACTGTTTTTGGGTGGTGAGATTGGGGTATATGGGTGGGAATAAAGAGATTCATCCATGTTGTATAGTAAATGTATTTATTCGAACAAAGTTTGATGCATTAAAGAGAAAAAAAAGAGGGAATTAATTTATCCAGGGAAAATGAATTCCCATTAGCTGGTTACAAAAAAATCTTTTCTGTATCACATAAAATATTAAAATATTGCAGCCCATACATTAATAAAAAATTTTAGATAAGCAAAAAAAAAAAGGTTTCATTATTATATAAAAAATTAGGAAATCAAATTAAAATATTATAATACCTATTAAAATTTGAATAAGCAAATAAAAAAGACTTTATTAATATTATACTGTTATTATTATTTTTGCAGGAAAAAGATGTATATGATAAAAAGAGAAATTAGAATTAGAACAAAAAAAAGCGTTTTTTTTTTTAAAAAAAAAGATGAAGAATACTAATAAATTGTATACAAATTAGAATATATATATATAAATATATATATTAAAAAATAAAAAAATGTTAAAGAGCCCATTAATGAGCAAATTTGTTAATTAAATCTTTAACACCACCGCCAGATTTAATGCTAGGGCGAGATCCAGTAGAAGTGGTCGATTGTAAATTTTCAAATTTATTAAGTAAAGAAGCTACTTCAGGTGATTTTGGGCGATTTGGATTGGTAGTGGTAGTGTTAGGTTTTAATGAAGAGGATGAAGAGGATTCATTGGTATGATGTTCTAAAATTGTTTCTGTAACTGACATGACTTCTGCATCCATTTGTTCAACATTATGAACAATAACGGAGGCTGTCATTTCATTCCCATCCACTTTTTCTTCTTCTTGTTGTTCTTGTTGACTTTCTTCTTTATCTATTGTTACAGTCACTTCTTCTTTTTCTTCTTTTTCTTGGGATGAAAGTTGTTGTTCAATATCTGCTGTTTCAATCTCTTTTTTATCCTCCTTTTCTTCTACTACTTCTTTTTCTACTTGAGATTGTTCAACTTCAGATTCCTTTTCCTCTTCATTTTGTTGTTGTTCAGGATGATCTTCAGAGGTATTAACAGTAGTAGTATCATTTTCCGTAGATTTTTTAGTACTCTTAACTTGTTTAACAGGTTCTTTTTTTGTTAATGTTGGTTTGGTATTTTTTGATTTAAGAGCTTCTTTTTTATCTGCTGCTGCTGCTTTAACACCTGTTTTTACATTATTCTATTAAATAATAATAGTATTAATAAAAAGAAAATATTGGTATTAATATTTTTTTCTGTTTTTAATTATCAACATAATCATTATTTTATTTGTTTTTATTTCAGCTTCAAGTACCTTTGTAGTAGTAGAAGTTAAATGAGTACTTGTAGGAGGAGAATGTTTTTTTAAAACACGTTTTGTAGTAGTAGTTGCTGTTGTATCTGTTTTATTACCATTAGAAGGGGGTGATTTGGTACTAGTAGGAGTTACACGTGAAGTCACTGAAGATCGTTTTACTGTTTTATTATCATCTGTACTGGAAGGTGAAGTACGAGTAGGACTTGTTCGTTTAACTAACTTTGTAGGTTTTGAATGACTATCTGTAGAACTAACAGTTGTAGAAGATCCATTGATAGAAGTGGTAGTAGTGGTAGTAGTAGTAGTGGTACGTCGTGTTGTTCCTGTTGCTGTAGCAGTAGAAGATTTCACACGTGTAGTAGCAGTAGTAGCAGAATCAGCATTTGCTTTTTTATTGGCGCTAGCGGTAGTAGGAGTTGTCAATCTTGAAAACACAGAACTACGTTTGGTTGTAGGAGTTTTGGATTCTACTTTAGTTTTTGTTACTGTGGCTGTAGTTTTATCATTTGATTCTTTTTCTTCATCTTCAGATTTCTTAATGGGCGACTTCTTTGCTAAACTAGCTACACGTGGAACAAAATTACGTTTTGTAGTATTTGTAGTGGTAGTAGCTGTTTTTGTAGTAGTTGTAGGAGTTGATTTTTTAACTATTTTTTCTGCATCAACAGAAGTTGCTTTGTTTGGTGATGTACGTGTGGCAATTTTAGAAGTAGCTGCCACCTTTTTTGTAGCTGTTGTAGCTGTTGCTGCCTTTTGTGGAGGTGATCTTGTAGTAGAGGGTTTTGCAGTAGTTGTGCCTTTTGCTCTTGGAATACTTTTCTTTAATTTTTCTGATGAGACCTCTTTTTGAGTAGACGTTTCCTTCACTTTTTGGGTTTCAGTTTTATGATCACCTTCTTTTTCCACATCGTGAACATCATTTAATTCTATTTTAGTTTCTTTATCTTCAGCATCACTAGCTTCCTCAGTTTGATTATCTGTTGATTCATTGTCTTGGTGAGCAGGCTCATCATGATCATCTTCAATTTCTCCACTTTCCTCTTCCTTTTTATTTTCCAATGTTTCAGATAATGGAATAGTAATTAAATCTTCAGTTTCATCATTTATTTTTTCAGCTACTGGTTCATCATGTTTATGTTCATGTTCTTCTTTTATTTGATCAGTTTCAGAATGAATAGGTTCATCATGAGTTTCATTATTATCGCTCACCAATAAATCTTTTGTATTATCAATCTTTTCAGATTCAATAGTAGTTGCTATATCAACATGATCAGCGATGCTATCATTTTCTTTGACGGTAGTAGTGATAATATCCTCTTGTGATTCAGTAATAGTGCTGGTGGTTTCTTTTAATAGATGGCCATCAGTATCTTTAGACTGTGATTCGCTAATCTTGAGAGATTCTGTTTCTTGAACATCGTTAGGAATAGCATCACTATCATCCTTCTTATCGTGATCCTTTTTATCAGTTGATTCAGTAATAGTATTAACTTCGGTTGATTCAGTAATATTATTAACTTCGGTTGATTCAGTAATAGTATCATCTTTGTTTGATTCAGTAAGAGTGGTGCTATCATGGTCATTTGTTTCAACAATGACTTTTTCATCCTTTACATGATCTTTTTCCTCTTCCTCTTCCTCTTTTTCATCTTCTTTTTCATCATCATCATCATCATCATCATCATCTTCTTCTTCTACTTCTTCTTCTTCTTGTGCTTCAGCAATAGGGTTTTGTTCCTTTTGTTCACCAACCTTACCAATAAGAGTTTGTTCATCGACTGTATCTGTATTTATATTTTCCTTTTGTTGACTATCATGGTCTTGTGCATCTAAAGTAGAAGATACTTTTTCTTCTTGGTTATCTTGGTTTTGAACCACATCCTTTGGTTCTTCTACTTTATCTCCAGTTTGTTGTTGTTTTTGATCATCGATGGTAACAGATGTATCGTGATGTTCATTTGTTTCTTTGATGGGTGTAGTTTCAGCGATATCGGTAGATTCATTTTCAACAACATCAATAACAGAAGCAGTAGTAGTGGTAGTAGTATGGGTGGATGCTTCGTTAATTTCATCGATTTCCTTCACTTGTTGCTCAGATACTTCTGCTTTTATTTCTTCTACTTCTTCATGTTGCGCTTTAATATCTATTTTGATTTGTGCCTCTTCACTAGATGTATCTACTTTTTGAAGTTCACTAACAGATTCGTTTTGATTGATAGGTTGTTGATCTTTTTCGGGCACTATTTCTTTTTCCTTTTGTTGTTCAAGTTCTATATCTTCATGATCATTATCATCTTTTTGTTGTTCAGTTTCTACTGTTCTTTCTTCGTGAATCAATTCGTTTACTTTTTCATCTTCTTCTACTAAAGTATCTTTTGTTTGTATCAAATCCACTTCGAGGTCTGCTTTTTCTGACACAGTGTTAGTAGTGGTGATAGTTTGTTCCACAGTTGTTTCATTAAGGTTAAGTTCATGATCAGGTGAACTCAAGTGGGACAAGGAATCAAGTTGTTCTGATGATGATGCTGGTACGTTGTGTAATGGCACGGAGGATGACGATGAAGTAACACAAGAAGTAGTAGAGGTAATAGTAGCATTTTCATTATCGTTATTAACATTTATCTTTTCTTCTTCACCATTTTCATTTTCATTATTGTGATCATGACTATGAATGATTTTATAATCGTCTACTTGAGAAATGGAAGTAATTTGTTGTTTCATAATAGTAGTATTAGTTGTAGTAGTAGTAGTATTATCATTGACATTTTGATGATCTGTTTCAGTTAATGCATTCTTTTCTAAAGTCACGTTTTTATCATCACTATTTTGTTCTTGATTCATTCCAAAAATAATGTTTACTTCACGTTGAAAGCTAATAGCACTATCACTACCATGTGTAGCATTTTGGGATCCATCTGTACCAAAGAGTGCTCGAATACTAAAATAAATAATAATGAAAAAATAAAATAAAAATAAAAGAAAAGGAAATATAAAGTTATAAATAATAATAATAATAATAATAAACCGGTATGACATAAATATTTGTGAATATATATATATATATATATATATATATATGTATTCAATTACTACTACTATTAATATAATTACCTATCAGGGTTTATTTCACGGGCTTTATTTGAATCAGTAGGACCCATTAAATTCCTCCAATCTTGAATAGCATTTTCTTTTTCCAAGATTAAAGCATAGATAGGGCCACTATTTATAATAATAAGAAAAAAAGTAAAAGAAAAGAGGGGGTGAATAAAATGCAAATAGATGAAAAGTAAATATATATAACCAACTTTTTTCCCCTTTTATCCCTTTTTTATTTTATATTTTTACTTTGTCTTCCCCTGTGTTTATTAATATTATTTTCCAAAAGTCTCTTTTACCTACTCATCCATTGAGTTAAATCTTTATAAAAAGGTTTATTTTCATGTTCATGATAAAACAATTCAGCTTGATGTAATGATAAATGAACTTGTTTTTTATCTACAATGGTATAACCAGATGTATTGATTTTTTCTAAAATAGCATCTTGATGATTTGCTTGCATTGCATCTGGTTTAATCAATGCCAGAGTACGCTCCACTATAAAATAAATAAATAAACAAGAATGACGTGTCTATGAATATAGAGATACATATAATAAAGGCCTATCTATCTTTATCATTGTCTTGTTTATTTTACTTTTTTTATAATTGTCCATCATATATATATTATATATATTGAATATTAAACATGTATATATGTATATATTTTTGTACCTTATTTTTATCTATTTCTCCCCTCATTATTTAATTATTATTATTTTTTACCTTGTTGGCTCTTTTCATCAAAAGAACTAATGGAAGAAGTGATGGTAGTTTCACCTTCCTATATTAAAAAAAGAAGAAAGAATAGGCTTTATTGTTAATATATACATATATATAAATACACGTAGATGATGAAATAGACTATTTATTTTCTTTGACAGTTATATTATATATATATATATATATATATACCTTCATAAGATGATTATCAGATATGGACATAAAAGTATGGAAAATATATTGTATTTATTAAGATGGTATATTTATTAAATAGGAATTATGTAGTTTATAATGTTTAATTTAGTATACAAGTTGGATTATTATTTTTTCTAATAAAAAAAAAAAAAAAAAGAGAGAAAGAAAGAGAAAAAAAAAAAAATTAATAGGTGGAGGCAAAATAAAAATAAAAAACAAAAGAACGTTGTAAAAAAAAATTAAGGTTTTTAATTGAGATTTAAAATTTTTAGTTTCATGTAATAAAAAAAAAGAACATAATACATAAAGCATTCATATAAAAAAATAAACAAAAATTTAGTTATTTATAAAATGATGGATATACAACATATTTTTCATTCTCTTTATTATATGTTTATAATGTATAATGAAAAAATATACTATACTACAAAATAAATGCTTAAAGTAATGTTAGTAGTCCTTATCATTAAACTTTTGCTTGCATGAAAATATGAACCAATCAGATTTGAATTTTTGATTTTATATATATATATATATATATATAGTGAATATAGAAAAAAAAATTCACTTTGAAAATGTTAGATAATCATCTAAAATCGTTGCCTCGACATTGATGTACAAAAAAAAAGGCAAGCAGGCAGGCTAAGAGAAAGAATGAAATGAATAATTAAATAGCCGCCACCTTTTTTTTTTTTTTTTCGATAAATCATTTTATTGTTATATATGTATATTTTTAGCTTAAGGGTTCATTCCATTTACTTTCTATACCATAATAAAACAAATATACGTATAATATCGTGTGTATATAATTTAGATTAAACAATAATGTGAAACAATCTAATCCAAAAGAATATTTTACAAAAAAATAAACAATGTTTGCCACGTTTTTCTTAAAAAAAACGTGGTTGATGTATAATTTTGTTAAAAAACATGATGTATATAAAGGTTTATATCATCTTTATAATATGCATTTGAATATCATAATCGTTATTATGTATTAAAGGCGAATTCACTTTTTAAGGGAAAATAAACTTTTTTATTTTTTCTTAAAAAATAATACAATAAAATCAAAAAAACGTGACAATCTTAATCAACTTGTATGATGTAGTTATATAAACAAATAAACAAGTCAAATCAAAACAAAGAAAATATAAATAAATAAAAAAACGTTTGGAAATATGTGCATTATCGTAAACAATTGATTAATTAATTAAAAAATAAACACTTTATAAAAAGTTATCAAAAATTATCAAAGCGCTCGGTTCATTTGTTAAGTTTTAATCAAATTAGTCATTATAGTTAAACCTTTTGGTGGGAAATCCAAAAGGATTTTTCGAGGTTTTAAATTTACAAATCAACCCAATAGAGTTAGACTTTTATAACTTGTAACACCGAAACGAAATAGAAAGAAGATCCTATTACACACCTAAAAGAATATCTCCTCTTGAATTAAATTAGTTTTAAATGAAATATCTTTTTTTTGTCCAGGCTATTATATATAATAGAATAGAAGGAGTATATATATAAAAGAGTTGATAAATGAAATGATGATATATAGTATTGAATTGGTGAAAAAAAAAAAAAAGAGAAAGAAATTGTTTTTTCCCATTTAATTTATTGTTTTACCAAAACAAGACTTTTATATATATATATATATATATATTTATATATATATATTTGACCATTTGAAAGTTCTTTATGTGAATTAAGTACTCAATTGAAGCTCAGAATTAGCTGGGTAACTGAATTACGAAACCTCCATTTTCTTTTTTTATAATCAACCAAGAAAATGATGATCAAATCATATTTAAAAAGAAAAGTAAAAAAAGAAAAGAAAATAATAAAAACAAATGGGATGACAATAAAATTATTTTATGAAACAATATATAGTAAAAAGTAGAAAATAAAGAATATACAAGAATTTGAAAGAAGAATCAGAATTATTCATATTATATATATATATATATATATTTTTTTTTTTTTAGGCATGATAATATATTCTTTGTACTGCAATATTATTGGAAAATTTAGTCAAATTAAAACCCCGTTTTCTTTCATTTTTATTATTATTTTTTTTATATTCTCTGTTCCTCCTTTTTTCTTTCCTTTTTCCTTTTCTTTCTCTCTTTTTTTCTCTCAACCTATATTTTTTCTTTTCCTTTTCTTTTCTTTTCTTTTTCTTTTTTTCCCTTTATTATTATTATTAATATATATACATATACCATTATATAGTTTTTTTTTTTTTTTTTTTATATACATATCCATTTATTTGTTTTTTTGA
>MU612556.1:0-15930 GCA_025201675.1 Cunninghamella echinulata
CTTTAATAATAATACTTGCAGTCTAGAGCTCAAAGGATTTGATTACTGACTATTATAATCAATATTTTTATGCGGAATAAATATTATATAGTAATTATATATATATATATATATATATATATATATGTATGTATTTATATGTATATATATATATACATATATATAAAGTTGATATATTTGAATCATTTTTATTATTTATACAAATATAATATAATACAATATAATGCAAAATAAAAAAGAATAAAAAAATAAAAAATAAAACTATGGCATAGAGTAAGATTAAAGTATTGGTTTTTTACCAAAAAAAATAATATAGATAGTACGGAGGATTTTGATTAACAAACAACATATAAAATTAGTTTAATAGTTTAAAACACATGATAAAAAACAATCAAAAAAAATATAAAAAAATAAAAAATAGAATAGATAGACCTAAAAATCTTTTCGTTATTTTGTTTTTTTTTTTTTTAATTCTTATTTCTCTTTTTCTATTTTATTTTACTTTATTTTATTTTATTTTACATCTTTAATTAGAAAAAAGCATCAGCATTTTTTTTTTTTTAAAAAAAAGTTATGATGAGAGCTCATTTTTTATTCCTTACAATTTGCTTCATTTGTGTCAATCATATATATGCTAGGGAATATAATAAAACAGGTAACTAAACATGGCCATGATTATATAGATGTTTCCTTTTTTTTTTTAATATTTTTTTTTTTTTTATTTTGCTCATTTTTTATTCCTTACAATTTGCTTCATTTGTGTCAATCATATATATGCTAGGGAATATAATAAAACAGGTAACTAAACATGGCCATGATTATATAGATGTTTCCTTTTTTTTTTTAATATTTTTTTTTTTATTGAATAGTAACGATCCACCCCACTGTTACTGTTATAGTCAACGGTAAAAAATCAATATAAAAAAAATTAGACAACAGATTTTTTTTAATGATAATAAATATGATATACTAATACCTTAATATAATAATAGATGATAAAGTACCGACACCATCAGTAGATATAGTCGATGTAGTTGATGTAGTCGATATAGCACAAGCGGATGCCAGTGGAAAAAAATTCTTTAAACATACTACTTTACCCAATTTATCTAGACCAGATGTTGAAATTCCTACAAAACCTGGAGAAGTCGTTAAAATCACACCTTCTCCAACTCCAACTCCAGCAGCAGGCGGAGGAGGATCACCAAGCAATTCACCATCATCATCACTATTACCTACAGCCTCTGCATCTGATAGTAATAAAATTCATTCATCTTTAAATAAATATTCGGAAGTAGCCAAGCCAACAAATGGTGTCAAAGTGCAACCCGATAAAAATCAACCAAAAACATCTTTTGCTATGCATAATGCTGTTATTCCTTCCTGGATTCAATATATCGGTCTTGCCTTATTTGCTTTTATTCAGTTTACTCATAATTAATATACTAGTTTTATCCCTGTCTTTCTATTCTTTTTTTTTTTTTTTTTTTTTTTAGCTTAATATCGAACTATGTTTAAAATAAATAATAAAATAAAGAAGTCAGTTGGTGAGAATGAATTAAATAAACAAATATATGAAAACGGAATATTTTTTTTATGTACCAGTATCTTGATTTTATTTGCTTTTATTTTTTAATTTATATATATAAACTAATAAATCAATTTTATATAAGTATATATGGTAGTGTAAAATGGATACTGAAAAAAATAAGAGTAAGAAAAACGATTTGATTTTTTAATAATTAATGGGTTTAAATTTAATCGGTTATCAAATAAAATTAAAGCATAATTTTTTTTGATTTTTGTACTTCCTTTCACTTTTTGTTTTAACTATTAAAATAATAATGGATTTATATTATAACATGAATAATGAAGAACTTTGTAGATGGTTAGAACAAAAAGAAGCATTTCTTTCTCAATTTAGTTCTGGAGAAGTAATTGCTTATTAATAATCTATATATATGTATACCTTTTACACACAAAGACTTCATATTTAGTTTATATTTTATTTCTGACCGTGTTTATTTATATATAAACAGGAACCAATATTAGAAACGAATACACCATTATTGAGTATAAATAGAAATTATAATCAAAAGCTAGAAGATACCATTACATCGACTAGACACATAAATTATTCCATCAATCCAGTTAATTTGCAATCGCCATCTCAGGCTTTACCCATGAATACTATTATGCTTAATCATAGCAAGGATAACAATTTAAGATCTATAATGGAAATACGTAAATATTATATATATATATATATTATGTCCACATTATTTTATGTTTATCAAAATAGAATTCTAATATCTATACATATATATATTTATATACATATCTATTATAGCTGAGTATTATAGGTCCATTTTCTCGTATCCATATTTTAATAGAATGCAGTCGGAAGCTATGGATAAAGTAAAAAGATGATTAAACTAATATAAACTACTAAAAGTAAGTATACACATATATATAATTGACGACTTATATAATACTATATGCATTATGTTTTTATTTTTTCTTGTTATAAAAAAATTCATTATAATAATCATAGGTACTTTATACAGATGAAAATGTAGTGATTGCAGCTCCAACCGGTGCGGGAAAAACCGTTTTAATGGAATTAGCAATGATTCGATGCTTTATAAATAATCCACACCATATTAAAATCATTTATATGGCCCCAACAAAAAGTCTTTGTTCAGAACGAGTTAGAGATTGGAAAGAAAAATGGAGTCCTTTTGGTATTGCATGCAATGAATTCACGGGTGATACTACTTTTATAAATATGGATCATATACGTGATAGTCATATTATGTATGTATATTATTTTTTTTATTTATTCTTTTTACTTTAGTTGGATATAGAGGTATTCATTCTCATTTTCATCATCATTATTATTATTTTTAATTTGGGATGCCTTTATTTTTTGATCTACTTTTTTTATATATGAATTAGAGTAACAACACCTGAAAAATGGGATGTAATGACAAGAAGATGGGTGGATCACAAAAAGCTTATTCAATTAATTAAATTAATTATGGTAAGTTTATATAAATATACTAATTTATAATTAGTACCTAATTCAATATTTGTATAAATATATTAAACCTATTCCAATCCCTTTATTTTTTTTATTTGATATATTTAGATTGATGAGGTCCATATCCTTAGAGAACCACGAGGTGCTACATTAGAAGCCTGTATTAGTCGTATGAAGGTATGGCTATATGTAGTTTTATATTCAAAAAAAAAAAATACAGATAAATATATAGATAATTAACTTGTATAAAATAACAATATTTTCTTTTTCTTTTTGTTTTATTACTTTAGGTTATGAAGCATAAATTACGATATGTAGCTACTTCAGCCACTCTACCGAATTTACAAGACATTGCAAACTGGTTGAATGCAACACGTAAATATACATATACTGCTGATGGCGAAAACAATTGATTTTTTATATTATAAATTCTAATTATTAATTTATCTCTCTCTTTTGTTTTTTTATTCGTTATTCATTTTTGTTTTCTTAAAAATATAGCCTTAGAATTTTCTGAAGAATATCGACCTATCCCTTTGGATCGTTATGTCTATGGTTATCCTTGTAAAAGCAGTTTGTTTTCCTTTGAAAAAACTTTGGACTGGAAGTAAGTTATAATTTCAACAACAATTATGATAATAATAATACATTGATATGATATATAATATAAGGATAAAAAAATTACATCATTTTGTAATATTTTTCATTATTATTCTATTTTTTTACCTTAGACTTTTAAATATAATAGAAAAGCATAGTAATAACAAGCCAGTTCTTGTTGTAAGTACTAAAAAATAAAAACAACGACGATTAACTTTAACTGCTCACATATGTATATATTTACAATTACATTAGTTTTGTTCAACTCGTAAATCGGCTGAATCAACTTGTGAAACTTTACTTAAATTAATGTCACAAAACTATGTGGATTCGCTTAGGTACTTGTTTATTATTTTACTTTTTTCTTTTTTTTTTCTTTTTTTAAAAAAAGGAGATGGCGGAAGAGAAGAAGGAAAAACTATAAAATATTATTTATTCAAGGAATATTTTTCTCTCATTCACTACCAGTTCTACCAGAGATACAAAATATCATAAATGTAAAAGCAAAAAGTTATCCACCTTCATACAGCACGGAATTGGGTTTCATCATGGTAACTCTTAATCAAAAATATATAAACAAAATAATATTACAATACAAATTTTATAGTTACCTCATTTAATATGACCGACCTTTTTTTTATTTTATTTCTATAGCTGGATTAGATACTGAAGATCGGCAATTAGTAGAGAAATTATTTTTGGAAAAACATATTCGAGTTATTGGTAAAAACATATATAATATAGATATGCCCTTATAATTATTAACTGTAATATACTTTTAATAATTTTTAATAATTATTTTATTTATTTATAAATCATTATTTTTTTAGCAACCACTTCTACTCTTGCTATTGGTGTAAGTATAAAATCAGCTAAATAAAACAATATATAATTTTTCATTGTTTAATAATTACTATACATTACCTTTTTAAAAAAAAACTTGCTATTAGGTTAATTTACCAGCTCATTTAGTGATTATAAAGTCAACGAAACGTAAGTTTAAAGTCAATATAAATATATAAAAAGCATATATCACTATAAATAGAGTACTTAGCAACAGTAAAGTCTCATCAATATATATATATATATATCTAGGTTATCAAAATTGCAAGATGATTGAATATTCTGATATAGATGTATTACAAATGATGGGACGTGCTGGTAGGCCTGGTTTAGATACCTCTGGATGTGCTGTAATTATGACAACAATGGATATGGAATATAAATATAAATTATTGATTACTTGTCAGAGCACCATTGAAAGCAGGTATTTAAAATAAAATAAAAATAACACACCATATGTATAATAAATATAATAATAAATTTATATAATATCACTATCTTTTTGTCCTATTATAGTTTACATCACAACTTGATTGAACACTTACTGTCTGAAGTGTGTCTAGGAACAGTTATTGATATAGAGTCTGGAATTAAATGGTAAAAAAATAAAGCAAAAATAAACAAATAAAATAAAATTGCTATATAAATGTTTTCATATATACTGATTATCGATATGGTTTTTATTTTTTAATTTTTATCATTTTAATTTTAAAAATTAATAGGTTAAAATCAACATTTTTATACACACGTGTCGAAAGAAATCCATTCTTTTATCAACTAGATGATGGAATTAACTCAAAAGAACCAGATAAAATTATGCAAAGTAATTAGTTTAAGAATAAAATGTATTTTTTATTATAACTATTTGTATCATTACTAAATTTTTCCTAATTTCAAAATTTTTTTCGCCTATTAATGTAGATATATCTATAAAATATTTAAATATACTCATAGACAATAATTTAGTTTCAATAAGCAAAAATCCACAATCTAAAGGCATTTATATATCAACGTGTAAGTTCGAGAAAAATATTATCAGTAGCATGTCATTAGCTATTTTAATGATTATTATCTATATTACTATTATTTTATTAATATAGTTTATGGAGAAAAGATGGATCGTTATTGTATTAAATTTGATACTATGACTAAAATAATGCGACATGATAATTGGATCTCGATAAAAGATGTGGTAAATACATATATATTTATATATAAGTAATGGGTAGTGTTTTATTGTTAAACATATAATTTAGTCGCCATAATATTTTTTTTTTCTTTTTAAGCTGGAATTAGTTTGTCAAGCACAGGAATTTGAAATTAATAATAGGTTTAATGCTAATGAAAGACCCTTTCTCAATGAATTAAGAAAAAACTCTTCTATTCGATTTATATTAAAAGATAAAGTGTCAAATGTTAGTGAAAGAATATTTTTGCTAATACAGGTATTTAGTTAAAAAATAATAATTATAAAATAAACAAATAAACCATTAAATAATATATATATGTAACCATAGCATATTATTAAAATTTGATTTTGTAGTGCGTATTAGGTGACATTTATTTATATCATGGTACTCTAGGGAATAGCTTAGTGATAGAATGTTATAGTATATTTCAAACAGCCAGTAGAATAGTAAAATGTAATTTTAAAACTGAAATAAAAGAAAAAGCGATTATAATATAACACAAATAACAGTTAGTTTATTTAATGTTACAATTTTTTATTTTATTTTATTTTATTTTAAAAAATAGGTATTATTGAATGTGGTGTCTTCGAAAAAAACGGATTAAAAGTTAAACATTCGTTAGATCTCTACAGTAGTCTACAAGCCAAAATGTGGTCAACAAGTCAACATCTACTTAAACAAGTAGAGTATATTGGAACTTCTTTTGCAAATATTTTGGCAAAAAATGGTATCAATACTTTCCAAGATTTATTAAAGTGTGATCCTGGATATATAGAAATGGTAAGCTCAGCAAAAATACATTAATATAAAATCTAACACCACATGTCCTTATATCAACATTAATATTTTCTTCTCTAAATACGTATATTAATTAGATATTACATAGGAATCCTCCTATTGGTACGAAAATAAAGAATGCTTTAGCCGTGATACCTCAATTCAATTTAGATGTACAAATAAACGAAAATGATTCTTTTGCTAATTCTTCTGCTACAATAAGTTTTTCCGTCACTATAAGTTTATTATATACACCCAACTTTAAAAAAATGTCAAAGTATGGAAAAGGTTATCATGTTGTATTATGGATTGAAACAAACAGTCATTATTTGATAGATTTTAAAAAAATACTGTAAGTTTAAACTTTTTTTTAAAAAAAAAGTAAAAAGAAAAGAATAGAGAAGAAATAAAGAAAACTAAAGATAAAGGAATGAATATTTAAAAAAAAATACTCATATGTGTATATTAGCATTCATCAATTAGTGAATACACCACAAAAATATGAATATAAAGTGAAAGCAGATTCTGCTAACATGTCAATCAAGTGTCAAGTTCAAAGTGAAGATTATGGTAAATTTATAGATAAATTTAGTAAAATAATAATATATATGATATATATATATATTATTATATATACTATCTTTATTATTATTCTATTTATTTTTTAGTTGGGTTACAAGTATCAAAAGAATTAAAATCAAAATGTAATGCTGATTTGTTAATAACCAAGTTAACCAATAAGGATACGGTCACTAATGATTTAATATCAGATTCGCAAAATAAGAAAATTATTGAAACCATTGGCTTAGAAGCAGATCTACAAATAAAGGAAAAAAATGTCAATAAAAAGGATGAAAATGATATTCATATGATAAAGAAAGTAAATAATAATGAAGATGAGGACGAAGATATATCAGTATGGGTTAATATTGCTAATTCTTTATCAGAAGTTGAAAATAAAGGCATGTTTTAATAATAAAAAAAAAATTGAAACTATGACAAGTTAAATACTAACACATATTTTGTAAAATACTAATAATACAATATTTTTCTTTTAAAAAATACTTAGTAGCCAATAAGAAATATTTTAAGAAATCTGCTACCAATTCTTCAGCTCTTTGCAAGCACACATGCAAAAACAAGCACATGTACGTAATGAATAAATAATTATATTAATGTTAATATAATTATCAATAATTTAATTATGCATCCACTTACTTTAATCACTTATTAACTTATACTGTATATTTTTTATTTTATTTTATTTTATTTTATTTTATTTAATATAGATGCAAACACCAATGTTGTAAAAAAGGGTTAGACTTGGTTATAATAAATGGAACAAAAACAGGAATAAAAAGAATACGGGACGATGATGATGATGATACTAGTCATCCAACTAACAAAAAGGGAATTTCATCCAAACAACAACTTAATAATAAAACATCTTTAAGTAAACCATCATCTCAACAGCTTTTCACTTCACCAAAAAATCAACGACGACTATCATTTTCTCCATTAAACTTAGACCCTTGGGAAATACCTGACAATAAAATGCTTGATTTATTATTCGATATGACTAGTGGTACTACTAATTTTACTACTGAGACTCGAGCCAATAAAAAATCGTTTATTCCTTCAACTTCTTCACCCTCTTCATCCAAATTAGCATTAGGACAGCAAAATTTTCAGCAATCACCACCTCTACAACATCAAGTATTACAGCAAAAGCTATCTCCTTCTAAAAACATAAAAGATACAAATTTTAAGAAAAATTATGATTATAATTACCTAAGCTTAACTCAATTTATAATTAATATGAATAACAATCCCCCCCTCTCAAAATTCGAAAAATCACTACCACTAAACATATTAAACTCTACTGACAACCACGATCCTTGCGATTGGTTATGGGAAAAGCTGGGTGATTTGATGTATTCAAAATTTTATTTGAATAAATATAAATATCAAAATAGAGAGGAAATGAATGTCGATGCGAAAGCCGATAATACTATTAACTACACCAAAAATGACAATAATAGCAAGGTTAGTCAATTGTTATTAACAACTTATGACTTTGAACACTGGTTATTAACACATTAATTATAATCTGCATCTTGAATCAATATATAAGCTAATTAAAAGATTTATTGAAAGCTATATATTACAAAATAGTAAGAATAATAATAATAGATAAATTACTTGAACAAATTTAAAATAAAAGTCTGTCCAAAATTGTTCAAATAAAATAATATGAAATAAGGATTTACTACGCGCATCTAAAAAATTTATGGATTTCATAAAAGAAAATCAGATAGTATATCATTTTTTTATAAATAGCCCATCAATTGACTAGTATATTAATAAAATAATAGAATTACTGTAAAATAATAAATAAAATAAAGAGATAAAAAAAAATAAAGGTTTTGTTTGATATTTTTTAGATATTAAATAGCCTATTTTTTTTTTCTAACCTTCATTTTTTTTATATTCGAGATGGTGGTTTTTTTTGCTTTAAAATATTGGTTTTTCTTTATTGAATTTAGTGTTTTTATTATGAAATTATTTCTTTTTACTAAGCTATTATGTTTTAATTTATTAATCAGCTAATAGGTAATTATTGAACTACAGTAATATAAAAATCATCCAAGTCAGAGAGCATATTTTTATGAGGTGAATGCAATATATTAGAATTTTTTTTAATGATAATAATAGCTATATAAAACTACAATGAATGATTAAATTGAAATATATGTACATTAAAGAAATATTTTATATATATAGTATGTGTGTATTTTACTATTTTATATTATATAAAGTTTGATTTTACTAAAAATATAACTACCACTATAATAATATTTTTATCATATAGGTGTTATTTATGCTTTTTTTAACTTTTAGACAGAGACATTAATATTTTTACTACAAAAAGATTTTTCTTGCTGGTTGCCACAAGTATTTTTCTTTGAAATTTCAAAGTAATAACTTTTTTTTTCAACTTTCTAAAAAAAAATTCTTTTGAAAGTAGAAAAAGCTCGAGTACGTGAAAGATATTTTTTTATTGTAATTTTTGATAATAAAAAATAGAATAGGGTTCTGTATTATTACTTTTATTTGTTTATTTATTTTAGTACAATATATACATTTAAAAACAAAAATAAAAATAAAAAAAATTGTAGTTTTATTGGATACTGTATGAAGCCTGTTTTAAATAATATATTTATAATTCAAAAGTACTTTCTATGATGTTGATCTAATATACCCATTAATAATTTTTTTAAAGAATATTACAAAATATATGAGCCGGGAGTATGTAAAAAAATTTAATCGTCCTGAATAAATTAAAATAAAAATTAAAATTAAAATAAATCAAATATAAATATAACACGCTAAAATATCACCTATATATGATTTCGTTATATATTTAGAAATAGCTCTATATAAATATCTTACCCATTCATCCTCATCCACATCGTGATCTTCATTTTTAACTTCTTCACGTTTTTTTCTATCTTCTTCTTCTTTATCTACATCCTTAGCATTAGCAAACATTCTATTCATTGTTTCTTGTCGTTGTTGATCTTCACTCACTTGACGCTTTCCTGATTCAAACTTAGCTTTTGATGCAGCACCTTGAGGGGGTGGAGGTGCTTGCGATACTATTATTATTATTAAAGAAAAAGAAATATATATAAATATATAATTAAATTACGACACCATTTATATTTGTGTATATGTATATATATATATATATATATTCATTCATTATTATATAATATATAATGGGCTTACATGGCTTGACTCCATCAGGTTGTAATGATATATACTCCAAATTTTTATCATTTCCATTTAACCAACTGGATTCATCTTGAGCTTCATGTTCTATATCTAATGTTGGTACAAAGATATCATCTTGAAAATATTCAGGCTAACATATTAAAAAATAAAATAATCAAATAACAATAATAATAATAAATAATCACATTAAAAAAAAATAGATTTATATATATGTATATGAAATTACCCTTGCTCTTGGTATACGAATACCAACTGGTTCAATAGATGTTGATGATAATCGATAAAATTTATCGATTTCAAGAGCCATTACGTCACAATATCTTTTTGGTAAAAATGAAATCCCTTGCTGTAAACTTCCAAATTCCAATTTAACTAATGGTGTTAAGTTTACTGTTTTCTCATTTGTTTCAAGTTCAAAAGTATGGATAGTTCGATCACCCTATCAGAAGCAAAATGCAATATGTATAGAAAAGAGAAGAGATATGAATAATTACCCTTTTATATACAAAACCTCTTGAACTCCTCCTTTTTATTATTATATATACATATATTACCTTTCCGGCAACAAATAATACTTGACAATCACGATCAAAATAAATATTCATGATACTTGGTGAGATATCAATGGATTTTTTAGCAAGAGATTGCTGAATAGATGGATCCGATGTATTAAACACTAATACTTCACGCATAGATCCTAATCCAAAACCAACACTGATAAGTATATTATCATCCGCCCACACTAATCGACTTGGACGAATTCCATCGTGTGATTTGACTTTATAAAGCACTTCACCTGTTCTAGCATGAATCACACGTAACATTTTATCTTTACTAAACGTAGCTATTGCTTTCCCATCAGGACGCCAGACCATTGCTAAAATGGTTCCATCCCGTTTTTCAGAATCTATTTTGAAGGTAAAAACAACGCGTTGTTCTTTTACATTCCAAATACGTATAGCTGGTTTACCAATATCATATGAGGCAGTGGCTAAAATATTTTTGGTGGTTGGATGGTATGATAAAATGTTAACTTTATCCATATGTGGATCTATGATAAATAAAAAATATAATAATTATAAAAAAAATAGATCAGTCAGTGTTAATGTATAAACGTGGATAACGCTTTGTTTTTACCATGTAACGTAAGATTTGTTTCTAATAAATCCTCTTCTAAACCATTTTCAGGAATATTAAATAATTTAATCTTGTTATCATCTGAAGCCACAGCGATTGTATAAGGATCAAAAGGGTCAAATTGGTAATAAGTAATATCTGAACCTGTAATCAAGCTTGGTAAACGAGTAGGTAATCTTCCAGGTTTTGAAGTAAGGATGATACCAAGTCTACCACCACTACCAGAGAGAGCTACAGCTATAAACTGATGATTGGCTTGAAGTAATTCAGTGGTGCCGCTTTTATTAATATTCAATCCTTCTAAACTATCATAATGCGTATTTGGATGATAAACTTTATTATCGATATATTTATAAGGTGATAGATGAGTGCTACCATATTTAGGCTTTTTTGCTATTATTGGTTTGGATACTGTGGTTATTGTTGCTGTCGTAGACGATGGAGATAATGTTTTTATTTCTTCTTTAGGTATTTGGGAAGAACTGTCTGATGCAGCTGTAGTATTTTTATTAGTCGAGCTATTTGCGATTTCTTTTGCATCATTATTTGTATTCATGACTGCATTATTATTATCATGCGATTTGGGTTCTGTAACAGGTGATTTATTATTATTTTCATTACTAACTTGGGTTAAATCACTATTATTATTTCCACTTATTGTAATATTATCTGATTTTTTAATATCATCTTTATTGGTTTGATTGCTGTTGTTGGTGGTAATACTCGTAGAATTTTCAATGGTTGTGTTGGTTGTTTTTTGTTCGTGAGATACAGTGTTATTATTATTTGTCTGTTTAATAAGATTATTACTTTTTGTTGTGGATGCTGGAGAAGAAACTTTTTTTTTTGCTGGGTCTAATGATATTAATTTCACTTGGTTTGTTTTACCACTGAACCAATCCGTACTACTTAATGCAGATTCTATGTAAACAAGTAGATAAAAAAGGATATATATAAGATTTTGATCACTTACCATTTAACTCTTAAAATAAAACTAAAAAATTATATATATATATATATATATTAATTATATTACCGTGCCCTTTTGTATCTGGGAATAAATCGGCATGAAAATCAATATATTGCTATTATAAAATAAATAAAATAAAGTAAATAAAGTATATATATATATATCTCATAACTAATATCATTTTTTTAAGATATACTATATTACCTTTCGTGGAACTTCAAATGACACCGGGATAACAGCATTTTCAGTGACTGTCATCAAACGAGCAATTTCAGCATGCATGACATTAAGAGAAGATTTTGGTAATAATGCAGCACCCTGTAAAGAAACATTGGTTCCAAAAGCTAGATTTTCAGACACTGTTGGAGATGTGAAAGTATTACTAAATTGTAATGAGCGAATAGTAGAATCACCTTTACTAACTAAATACATCGTTTCTGTATCTTCATCATAAAGTGGCAATAAAGTTCCAGTAGATGAATCCAACGAATTTAATAAAATAGGCTTTGACAAGTTACGAGAATCCCATACTCCATATTGACGACTACGCATCTAAATAAAATATAACAATATAAAATAAATCACATCACCATTACAATTACTAAATTAATGCTATTATTCTTTTATTATATTATACATTTCATATCATTATTGTTTATTTATTTATTATTATTTTACCATATCTGTACCAACAGTAAATATATGATTAGAATCACCAAGCCAGACAATTCGTGAACCTTTTATACCATAATGTCCATTGCCAGTCTAATTATATATATATACATATGAATAATAAATATCAAAATTAGCAATAAAATAAATAAATTATAATATTTTTATTCTTATTCTCATTATTTATTTTATTCTTATTTTGAATCCAGATTATTTATTTATATTTTTTTACCTGTAAAACTTTATCTTGATCTGCGCGAGGATCCCAAATTTGCAAAACCCCTTTTCCGCAAGTTGCCAAGAGAGAACCATCAGATTTCCAAGAAAAATGTTGAAAAGGAGACTTTGTTGATAACAAATCATATACTGAAGTAGATTTTTCAATATCCCAAATACATACTTTTTTACCATCATTTCCTAAAGTTGTAACAATCTATAATATCATATATATGTACTTATTGTTGAATAACCTTTTTTTTTCCTTCACATATAATTTTATTACTATTGCTATTATTATTATTAAAATAAAACCTTACTTGATCAGTAGATGGATGAAAACGAACCATATCAACTCGTCTAGAGGAAATTGTTAAAGTTGATAAACAAGTTGCTTCTATATCATCAGGATCTTCTTTACCAGGTATTTTCCATAATTTCACCTATATAATAAATGAATAAATATATAGGTAGAAGAAACTGATAATTACTATTATGGTGATATTTATTTATTTATTTAATAAATATAAGAATTAGTTAGTTTAAAAAAAAATTACCATCGAATCTTCCGCGCCAGTTGCCAATAAATGATCGTCAAAAGGAGAAAGATGCCAATCAGATATACTGCATCCATGAGCATGAACTACTCTCGCTTGCTTTCCACAGGTTTTTCCTGGATTATCCAAAGCAAGTAAACCTATTGAACCAGGTCCTATTTTATTTATTTATTTTAAAAAAGGAAGAATATAGAATAAAAAAATAAAGTATAATTTTCCTTTAATGGTTGATTGCTATTATTTTTATTCTTCATCCTATATATATATGTATATATAGATAACTTTCCTATTTTTTGGTTTTTTTATCCTATATCCATTTATTTTTTTAATTTGTATTTCCTTTATATTATATATTACCAGACCATTTCGTTGCGATCCATGTACGATTCACTTGTATTAAAGTCGAACAATCAGATGATGAAGTACTAATGGGAATATCGCTATACCATAGCTTTATATAAAAAAAATAAAATAAAACATGTACAAAAATGTATTTATTGATATTAAAATAAGTACTATTTTTTACTTATCACGTATATTTTGTATAAATATAAATATATATTTAGTTTATAGTAATATTACTTCTTTTTTAGAGGCACTACCAACTGAATTTCTATATTTATTAAGGTTTTGAAAACGTTTACTCATGAATAAAATACGTGTATAATAAAAATAAAAATGAAAGTGAAAAAAAAGAATTATGAATGAATTTGGAAGATAAACTTTAAAGTGAAAATTTAGGGCGGAATTTGAAGATGTATTTAAATAATTTTTTTTAAAAAAAATTCCTTTATCTCTTTTCTCTCTTTTATTTATTTTTTCTTCTTCTTCATCTTTATTCTCATACACACACACACACACACATATATATATATATATATATAACTAAAAAAGTAAACCATTTCGATTTCACAGCCTCTTTTTTTTCATGCGTTTTTTTAATTTAACTACACAAACTACAACAACAACAGCCACTACCTCTTTTAAACAAAAAGCTTTCGTTGGAAGTACTTTTGGAATATGTGTTGGCTTTGCAGCTTTTTTTGGGTAAGTTATGAGAAAAAAATAAAAAATATTTGTCATAATATTCCTATTTGATATATATTTATAAATGAAGGATATATATATATATATACTTACCCCTAAATATACTTGTTTCTTTTTATTTTTATTATTAATATATTAATATTCATATATTTATACATATTAATATATTTATATATATATATATATATGTATATTTAGTTATAATGGAAAAACAGTATCACAATATATGGCCAGTTCAGCTGTTTCGATCGCTGCTTTATTAGGTAAAGATCCATGAACTTTGTTTTTATTATTATTATTATTATTTTAGTTACGTTTAAGATGAAACTAATAACTATTTACCTTTTTTATTTATTTAATTATTATTATTTCACAGGTGCACAACAATTGTTAAATTCAAAAGAACCCTTTCCCGCTTTATTATATCAATCATCTGCTAGTCATGCCAACACCCCACTCCAACACCTTCGATTATTAAATAATGCCCCTCCTAGTATGTCGATTCAATCTAACTCACCTTTGTTTGTACATATTCATAATAACACTTAGGGAAGAAGAAAAAATAGAGAGAATCATTACCATCTTCATTATCTTCATCATCATCATAAACAAAAAAAGAGAAAAAAACATTGATCTTCATATTATTTATCATTAATCATTTATATATCTTTCATAAGCACATGCTTTTTATTATTATTATTATTACTTTAATTTTTCCAAAAGGTTAGACATATGTGTAACTATATATATAACATTTATCTTATACCATTATAACATTTTTATTATCTTTATTTTTCTGATTTTGCTTCTTTTATATTTCATATGTATATCTTTTTATTTATTTAAAATAAATAAATAATAATAAAAAAAACTTGTAATTTAAAAGTAAATATAAATAAATAAAAGATAAGACCATGTTATTTTTATATGTGCCTGCAGCGTTAGAAAAGGATGCATACATATTTATTATAAAGTTAAATATTCGTCAAATTATAATCCTACTCCTATTTCTTAACACATCTCCCCCTCTCCAACTTTGAATCCCTTTATTGAACCTTTCATATGAGAATGACTACAAAA
>MU612557.1:0-15880 GCA_025201675.1 Cunninghamella echinulata
TTTCCTTCCTTCCAAATTTTGTTTATATCCCACTAATTTTATGTCAACTATAGATAGTGATTTCGGAAAGAAAAGAGCACAACCGGAAACCTTAAGTGGGCGTAAAAAAAGAAGAGGTGATTATAAAATAAAATATAAATAAATTGTATTACAAACTCTTTTTTTTTATTCTAACTTTATTTACTATTATGATTTATTATTATGATTACTGTTTTTATTATTATTGCAATTGTATTAGAAAAAAATAAAAATGTTAGAAGTATTCAATCCAATTTTTGCTGTAAATACATATAGTCATATTTATATATTTATATATATATACATACATATATATAATAGTTCACTAATACCTTTTTTTATTGTTCTTATTTTTATTATATTAGCTTATACTACTAAAGTTGAACCTTCAAATACTTATGATTCAACTATAGATATACGACTAAAAGAGATCAATGATTTGCAATACTCTATGAAAAATGCAAAGTAAAAATTAACTTACAATAATAATAAATACTGTATGTATATATTTATTAGATCTATTTATTTATTTATTTATTATTATCATATTTATTAGAAATGCTTCAACTGCTCAAACATTTCAATCATTGCCTATCACACTTAGAAGACGTGCTGCAAGTCATAATCCAAAACGTGTACCTAAATCAGTTCGTGAACGGGCTATAAGAGAAGTAAATAAACATTAGATAATGAAATAAAGTCATATGGTTGATTGTTATTATGTATTAATATGAAAGATGGCTTTTTATTTTTTGATTAGATGCAAAAATCACCACCTGGAAAAAAAAGATCAAAGCGTATGATAAGAAAACCAAAACCAAAATCACTTGTTCAAGAGTATTTAAGAAGACAATGTAAATATCATTATTATCATTTATTTTACTAGAAAAAAAAATCGTAGTATTAAAAAGTATATTTTATTATTTAAAATATATTTAAATAAATAGTGAATCATAAATGGCTGGAGACTCATATTTGGCATACAAAAAGAATGAAAATGAAAAATATCTGGAATTATAGATTGGTAATTTATATAGATTTAATTAAAACTTCATGGAATATTAAAAAAAATAACCATCCATTTATTAAAATGTAGGCAACAAAACCAAATGTCAAATCGGAAAGAGCCATTTATCGATCCTTTTCACATATAACAACAATACATGATGCTTCTTATTTTAGATGTCTGGAATGGTCAGGGAATAAAGAATCAATTGTAATTTTACTTCAACAATGGACTGACCCATCATTACCTTCTATTGGTAGTCAACGCTATATAAATGGGAGTCGAATAGGTCACCAATTACTTTATACTCAGTATCCAAATCAATTTTTATGTCCAATTACCTTTTTATGGAGACAACATGATATGCAATTAGATCAAGGCCAATTATGGATTTGGGTTCATCCTTGTGTTATAAAAGATGTATTTACTATGTTTAACAAAAAAGTGGTTTCAGATCAAGGTAGGAAAGGAGTAAAATGAAGTAAAATTAAAATACCATCTATAGGTAATAATTTTTTTTTTTTTTTTTTTGCTAGTAATGGGTGTTCAAGTAATAGATAGAAAAGATGAATTATTAAGATTTGATTTTACTGGACCAAGGTCAACAGCCCTATTACAAACTATCCTTGAGCCAGCGCATACTACTTCACTTAATGCTCAAATATGGGATGATTTGAATCTTTTAAGATCCTCTTCTTCTTTACCTCCTGGATGTGTACTTTCACTTGAAGTAAAAGATCCTAGATTAAGGTATATATATTATAAATTACACTTGGATATAAATAATATTTATTCATTTTATTATTTATTTTCTATATTTGAAATAGATTTCCACAAAAAGTACCAGCTAGACATAGCGAACCAAACTATAAGTCAGATGCAAAAATTGAACAGTTATGTTTACATTGGCCTGATAAAGCAGCCATGTCAGAACTTTGGGATAGCGATTATAGAAATACACTTTATGAAAATAAAATATCAGATTATCAACTATTTCAACAAAAAAAGGAACAATCGTTAGATACAGCACCAACAATAGATACTATACCTATTTTATTATATCAACGTGGGTGTTTAGGGATAACATCATCATTTAATAATCATCATCATCATGATAATAACAATAATAGTAATAATAGTAAGGAATTGAAAGAAGGGTGGTCATTAATTTTACCTCGTGGATGGGGTGTACCCTTTTGGAAATCATTTATTTTTGCTGGAGCAAGGGCAATTGGTTTATTTGATACAAGATCCATGCATTTAGAAAGTGGGCTTTCCTTTTTTCCTTATGATTACCCTGGTACACCAACTTGGGAAGAATTAAGATTAGAATATAAAGAATCGGTTGAATCCATTTGGCAAAAAAAACCTCCTGGAAAACGTGTCAATTACCATCATATCGGTACTCATCATCCTTTTGAAGCTGCATTTGAAACTCTCATTTCATCATCATCATCATCATCATCATCTTATTGGGTTATTCAACAAAGACAATTATTAAAACTTGCATTATCATCATCTATTTCAACTTTTTTACCATATTTACAAAAACAACAACAAGCAATAAATGAAAAAACAATAAATCATTTATTAACATCTGCATTAATTAGAATCAAAATTATTTTAACCAAAGGTGGCAAACCTGTTCAAAATGCAAAAATTTATATTACATCTCATGATCATCCATATCAAAATGAAAATTCAAATGAATTAAATCATCCTATAGGTTATTTAACTACGGCTGGATTTTCTCTATCGGAAGGCTGTGGTGTTGGTATAGGTGCTATCACTTTAAATGGATTTCGAGAATTATTAATTAATAATAATGCAAGGTAATTCAATTTTCTATATATAAAAGAATATATATCCAGCTTTTTATTTATTTTTATATAACATTTTTTATTTTTATTAGACAAAGTAATGATTTGAATATTGATCGGCAGCTACCTGTGTTTATTAAGAATCCTCAAAGTTTGAAACATCGTCCTGGTCTCCTTACTATTCTTATATGAACATTTATATGATTACATTTTTTTGTACTATTTTTATAATCCTAATAAAAAAACTTGGTCATGAAAAAGGTAATATAAGAGAACTTTTTATTTATTTATTCGTTTCAAAAATGAGGAGACAAGGAAATAAAGGGGAGCAGTATATATATGTTATTCATGCCATCATTGGGTTGGTTTTTTTAAGATCAGCATACTTGTTTTTTAAAAAAAAGAGTACATAATAATAGTTTTCATATATATATATATATATATATATATATATATATATATATTTGTTAATATTCATTTAAAATTAGTATAATCACTTTATTTTTATTCTGTTTTGTATTTTTAACATACGTACATAAAAATCATGTTTATATATTTACATAGTGTGTGAGTAGTAATATATAAAAGAGCAATATTCAGCAAGCTGGAGGTATTAGCTTGATTTACACTCCGCAGCTGGTGACTTGTATTTCGGCGGAGGGGTATTGGATTTTTTTACTAGGCTGAAATATATTGAAATTGTTTTTTTTCCCTCTTTTTTTCTTCTTCTCTTTTTCGTTATCACTTAATATTTTATAACAATGTCTGGTTGGAAAGCTGCTGGAATTACGTACGTACATTTATATTATATAAAATAAGAAAAGCTATTGTTCAACAATAATAATAGTGAGAATAAAAAATCAACGGCAGCTTATTATTATAATCAACAATAAAAAAATATCAAAACAATAATAATAATCAACAATATCAACAATAATATCTAAAATATACATTATTTCTTATGATGAATACTATCAGCTAATATAATCAACCATATTTCAATATTAAATATATAAAAATAAAAAATAAAAAGATAAAAAAAATAGTGACTAATATATATAAATTTATAATTATTTTTATATTCATCCATATAGCTACGTTCAATATGCCTCCATCTGTGCTCGTGCTCTCCGCAACGCCTTAAAGGATGAAGCTCGTACTCCCGCTGTTCTTGCTCGTAACGAAAACGGTCTTAAATATGCCAAATGGGAAAAGGGTACTCAACAAGAAGTTGTAAGTTAAATAATAAAGAATATAATTAAAGCGTAATATGTGTGTCTGGATTAAATTATATACTGAATTATATTTATACGTGTTATTTATTTTTACTTGCTTTTTTTTATTACAATTAGAAATTCGCTCGCCCTGAATCTCAACCTTCAAACTAGATAATTTAAAATAAAATCGTTACGCATAATCAAAAAATCACCAATATTAAACCTTCATTTTTTAACTTTTATGCTGAATATAAAAAAAATAAATTAACTTTTTAGTCAATGTTGTTTTATATTGAAATAATGATTATTTTTTTTCCCAATGATCATAAAATTAAAAAGCACCTATTATATTTTTAAGAAAAAAAGAGTTGGATAATCATTTAATTCGGCGGTAATATCATGGTTTTTTTATTTTTTATTCTTAAATATTTCTATTCTATTCTAGTATACATTATGTTCTTTTTTATTTATTTGTTTAAGATATTATTAATTTATTTATTTAAATACGTTCAATTGTGATTATAAATATATATATATATTTATATATATATATATATTATAAACCATTTATTTATTACTATAAAGAATCCATCTCTCTGACTCAGTGTTAATAAATTCAAAGCCACCACCTATTATAGGTTGGTAACTTTTTTTCCAAACAGTTCGATAATCTCACGGGTAACATATTGCGGAGGTTTAATTTTTCATTGCTTTAAAATAAAAAAATTAAAAAATCCACCCTAGTTTTTTTCTCTTCCTCTCTCTTTTTTTTAACTTTATTTTTATTGTGTCATTGAAGAAGTTTAGAAAGGTAAGTTAATAAATATATAATACAGTTTGTTAATACTATAAAACGTTATATAAATAAAATATAATAAGGGTAAAAAATAAGGTTAGCTACGTGTTTTTAAATTGTTTATATAAAATACTTATTTATTTTCTTTCCTTTTTTTATATTTTTCTTTCCTCCACTTTTTTTATATTTTAGACATGTCAGAACAAGATCTCCAAAAGGTTGAACAACAGCCTGAAGCTGCTGTAAATGCCAATGAAGAAGGTAACTACTCTTATTTTATTTATTTATTTGTATTGTTTTATATATACATATATATATATATATATATATATATCTTTATTTCTTTATTTATTTCTTTTTCTTTCCCTTATTTTTACACTAGTCCCTGTTGAAGAACCATATCAACTTACTATAAAATTACCTTATGGCAAACCTACTGAAATTAAAATATTGGTAAATAATAAAGATATATAGAATAAAAATAAAAATAAAATAGGGTTTTTGTAATAATAATAATATTGATGATGATGATTATTATTTGTATATGTATAATCAATTATTAATATTATTTTTTAATCATTTTACAGGCTAGCCCACGCGAAACCATTCATGATATTAAACAATCTATTATGGAATCCCCTGAAACTTGTATTCATTCATGTTTCTATTTGGCATATAACGGAAAGCGTGTTAATGACTTTTTAGAACTTGGTGAAGTAGAAGGTATTACTACTGAAAGTGAGCTTGAATTAGTTGAAGGTAAATTTTTAGAAATATAGAGCTATATAGACATCAAAAATAAAAGGGAAAAAAAAAGATGCACTTTATTATATATTTGCTTACCATTTTATATATTCTTTTTTTGTTTTATTTTTTTATAGATGTTTATACCGAGCGCGATGTTCGTATTCATATTACTCGTCTTCGTGATTTATTGGGTGGCCCTTACAAACCTAATCCTTCAGCTATTGGTATTGATTCCTCTATCTCCTTTTTGACAGCTGTCACTGGTGAGATTGGTAAAGTGATTAAGAATCAAAAAAAAGGAACTCCGATTTTATTTTTTTTAACATATATAACATGTATAATTTTTTGGTGTGTATTAAATATATATATATATATTATTCTATTTTTTATTTACTTATATGAATAGATGAAGAAATTGTTGCTGAAAGTGAAAAAAAAGTAGAAGATCTTTTCTCAAATGAACCTATTCCCGAACATGCTTTTACTAATTTTGACATTCAAAGTAAATCCAAATTATCCAACTTTGTACCTACCACTTTTAATAGAACAGCACCTCAATGTCTTAAAAGCTTATCATTATCCGGTTGGAATCCAGTTCCCCACTCTCGCCAACTTTCTGGAGACCTTCTTTATTTAACCGTAGTTACTTTAGAAAATGAAACTTTATGTATTACAGCTTCTAAAAATGGTTTTTATGTCAATCAATCCAATCAAAATGAATTCAACCCTCAACCTAAAGGTGGTTATCATAATAAGAAAACCTCATCTCACTCTCTTATCCGTTTATTACAATTAATTTCACCCAAATTTGCTACCAACTTTTTAAAAGTACAAGACTTTATTACACAGCATCATATGTTGGAAGTTTTACCAGTCAATACTTATTTCCCTAGCCAACCTTGGGCTGTCAACCCCACCCAACCTACCTATGATCTTGCTAGACCTGCCGAACCTTATCTTCAATTTGGTGCTGACGCTGTGGAATCTCTCCGTGATTGGAATGATGAATTACAATCTCATCGCGAATTACCTAAAACTAACCTTCAAGAACGTGTCTTTAGAGAAAGATTAATCACCAAAGTCCAATCTGAATTCACAGAAGCTGCTGTGCATGGTGCTATTGCTGTTGTCAATGGATCAGTTGTTCCTTTAAATCCTTTGGAGCCTGAAGAATCCCATATGTATGTTTATAATAATATCTTTTTCAGTAAAGGTAATGATGGCCGTGGTACCTTTGAACAACTTGGTGCAAACGAAGCTGCTCATGTAGCTACTGGTAAAGATTTAGAAGGTGTGAAAATATTAAACAGTGTTGATCCTGAAGGTCTTTATACATTGGGAAGTGTTATTGTGGATTATAAAGGTGTACGTATTGTGGCCCAGAGTATTGTTCCAGGTATCTTCCGTCGTCAAGACGAAAACTCTATCATTTATGGTTCCGTTGATAATGGTGTCTCCATTAATAAGGATGCTACCTTCCATGATATCATTGGCCGTGAAGTAGCTAAATCCTTACATTTAAATGAACACACTGTTATTGATGAAAAAGGTGAAGCAACCCAATTATATACTTCTTTGGAAACTAAAGGATTATTAGGTGCTGATGGTCGTCGCTATCTTTTGGATTTATATCGTTTACATCCTATTGATATTGAATTTCAAGATTCTGAATGTGTTGATGGTGATAATGATAAGCCTGCTTATCCTCATAAAATGACTTTACTTCGTCCTGAATTAATGAGTTTATATTGGGAACATAAATTCCGTGATTGGGTAAAAGAAAAAACTGAAGCTCTTAAAAAGGAAAAGGCTATTGCTAATGGTACTGAAGAAACAAAGAAAGAAAAGGGTGAAAGCGACAAAAAAGAATCAGCTGATGGAGAAGAAGAAAAGAAGGAAGAAAATGTTGATGGAGAAGCTGAAGAAGAAGATGATATTAAGATTGATGTCAATGAATTCCAGTTATCATTTAACCCTGATACATTTACAAATGTGAAACAAGGTGATGAAACCAATGTAAAAGAACAAGAACAAATTGTCCGTGATGCATCCAAATTCTTGAATGATGAAATTATTCCTAGTCTGGTATTAGATTTTGCCTCTTATGCAATTTCACCTTTGGATGGGGATGCTTTAACAAAGGCTATGCATCGTCGTGGTATCAATATGCGTTATTTGGGTAAATTGGCCAAATTGGTTTCGCTCTCTGAAGATAAACGTATCCATCATATTTATGCATTGGCTATTCAAGAAATGGTTGTACGTGCAAGTAAAAAAATATTACGGGATTATTTAACTACATGTGATTTGGAAGAAGCTCGTTTATGTATCACTCATTATTTCAATTGCTTATTCGGTGGTGCTATCCAATCTAAACCAACACCTGTTTTACCTTTTGGAAAAAACAAAAACGATTATTCATGGGCTCATTTAACACCTACCTCTGTTAGAAAATTAATTACTGAACAAGTCTTATTAAGATTCAGATATCAATTGACAGATAAAGATTTGGATGATGTAAAACCTTTACCTACTTTACGTGAAATTTGTCTTCGTGCTGGTATTCAGTTAGAAGCTCGTGATTATCGATTCGATGCTTATACTCCTGAAGAAGTTGCCGCTAATGAAGCTGCAGATGCTCAATATGAAGCATTATTATCTCGTCAACAAAATCAACAACAAAAGAATAATCGTAAAGCATCAAAGAAACAACAAAATGAAGAGGCTATTTTAGCTCACCCTAGACGTAAACTTACTTTTATACCAACTGATGTATTAAATATCTTACCTACCGTGAAACAAGCCTCTACAAGAAGTTTATTTGCTGAAGAAACGTTCGAAGCTGGCAAAATGAGTTTGGCTCAAGGTCATCGTCAACTTGGGTTAGAGTTACTTTTAGAATCATTGACATTACATGAACAAACCTATGGTTTCTTACATCCTGAAACAAGTAAATGCTATGCTACCTTGGGTATGATCTACCATCATGGAGAAGATAGGGAAGCTGCTTTAGATTTACAACGTAAGGCCGTGATTGCTGCTGAACGTACATTAGGTGTGGATCATCCCGAAACCATTCATCATTATTTAAATCTTGGTTTATTTGAACATGCTGCTGGTAGAACCAAATTAGCTTTAAGATATATTCGCCATGCTTTGTATTATTGGGATTTATTATTTGGCCCTGGTCATCCTGATTCTGCTACAGCTGATAATAACGCTGGTGTCATGCTTCAATCTTTACGTGATTATAAAACAAGTACTCAATTCTTTGAACGTGCCTGTACAACACAAGAAACTATTTTAGGTAAAGAACATGTTATCACAGGTACCGGTTATCATGTTCTTGCTAAGGCTTATACATTACAAGGGGATTTCAATAAAGCTTTAACAGCTGAACGTGCTGCCTATGGTATCTTTGAAAAGAAACTTGGCAATGATGACCCTCGTACAAAAGAAAGTGACATGTGGTTGAAGGAATTAACTTCCAATGCTTTATTAACTGCTCAACGTGCTCGCGAACAACAACAGTCTTTATTAGAAAGAGCTGCTGCTGCTGCTTCAACCAATACCACCACCATCACTTCTACTAACACAAATTCATCCTCGTCATCATCAAAACACACATCTAAACATCAGCAGCAATCCACTGATGTACCAAAAGGAGAATTACCGATCGATCAAGTTCTTCAATATATCAATAATGGTTCATCATCATCTCGTAAACAAGGCAAAAAATCTCAAAACAAACGTCGTTAAAAAAAAAAAAAGAAAACTACAACAGCAACAATAATATATATCTTATTTTCATGTAAAAGCATTCATATATACTTTTCATATATATATATTAACTTATTATCATCATTATATTAATTGAATTCATTGTATTATTTGTTTGTATAAATTTTTTTCTCTTGTTACTTTAATATTTTTTTTTCCTTTTTCTTTTGTTAGATTATATGCATATATATATGTATTTTAAGCAAATTTTGATATTCAATAATGATAGTAATAATAATATTAATAATAAAAAGTACATTCTATTTTTTTTTATTTATATCTATTTATTAAAAAAAAAATATCCGTAGGTATATATAAATCTTAATACATACACATCATAATGTTTTTTGGAGCCTATAAAATAAAATCAACTAGCTATATATTTTTTTTATGAACTCTTCATCATATATATATATATAGTACTTCAAAAAATAGTAAAATATTATAAGGTGTATGGATGGTAAAATAAAGTAAAGAAGTTAAAAAGAAAAAAAAAATGAATTTTTTAATTTCATGCGTTACTTTACCCTTTTTTTTTAGTTGATTATATTCTTTATAATGCAGATTATTTTTTTTTTTGAGATAACCATTATTTTTATTATTTTATATATATGCATTTATATATTATAATGGATTATTCTAATTTATATGTATGGATAATTTTTTAATAAAATGGATTTATATGGACTTTTTATAATTATATTTTTCCAGACAGTGTTTTTTTTTTTTTAGTTCTTGACAAGCAGGAAATATTTTTATGCCAAAATATTAATATTACTGTATACACTTTTTGTTTTATAATGAAATTAACCAATAAATACATTTTTTAAAATTAATATAATGAATTTATTATTATCATTTTTATTTACGTTCTCTGGTTGCATTTTTATGATTCTAAGAGCTTGTCCTTTGTGATATCTCACTCGCGATTTCTCTTTACTAATTACTGGTACTAAACTTTTATAATTCCCCTTGGTTGACTTTTATCTTTGGTGATAATGATCTTTTACTATTTATTTCTGACGGTAATCATTTATTACTCTTTGCGATAATAACTTTTTACCCTTGCAAGTACTGGCTTCTTTTTTATTCAAAATACTAATCTTTTTGTATTCAGTTATTGAATTTTTTATTATTATTGAAGGTGCTGACTATTCTTATTTGAAATGATCAGCCTTTTTATCCAATATAGCGCTTTTTCATATTGAGTATGATATTTTTTTATTATTTTATTTGATTATTTTTTTAATCATGGTGCTCATTTATTCAAGGTATTGGTTTTCCTTGTTCTTTTTTATTATCATATACTTTTTTAAGCAATGAGATAAAACATCTGGCTATTTATCAATATCCGAACAGAACTTATCGCTATTTTAAAATTGGTTTTAATGAGACGCGTCAGATTTTAATAATGCTGTATTCTGTCATATAAATGAATTTTAAATCATTAATACTATTTTATCTTTACTACTTGTCGCCATTTAAAGGTTTAACTAGGTAAAACAAGATTCAGTAGAAATTTGTCCTTTATCATCATTAAATAAATTATTTATTTTCTTTTTTTAGAAAAACATTAGCATATTTTTTAAAAATTTAACTAAATAAAAAAACTAACTTATGCAGCAATAGCCTATAAAAAAAATAAACTGGGTTTTAATTTTTTGGCCAGGAAGAGTATCATTTTCAATATTTATTATAAAGCTATTTGTTTTAAATAATAAAAAGAGTCTTTATCATATAATTCATAGAGTAATGCTAATTTTATATCAGTTCATTAGTAAAAAGTGATTCAAAAAAGTAGCGAAAAGATCTGTTTCTCATAAAAAATTAAGCTCTTACAGCTAAAAAAAAGTACACTTAGGATACACAAGATTCAATTTTTTATAGATTTTAGGAAGCTTCCTAAACACTTTTTTTTCTTTTATACATATTTATTATAAAATTTTGAGATTTAAAAATCTTGATAACAAACTCCCAATAATTGAAAAATAGAAGCATATGTATTGTTGATTATTTTAAATAGGATTTTATACTTTATTCATACTTGATAGATATTCTGAAAAATAGTCTATACAAGTTTGTCAGTTTATAAATACGAACTTTTTTTTTTATCACCACATATGTTTATTATTATACATTTTTTAATTATATAAATAAATAAATAAATAAAATGGTTATTGTTTTATTTTTTATTTTTTAAATTATAATTATTATTATTAAATAAAACATGAAAGTTGTTAATATAAATAGTAGAATATTTTATTTAGCTTTATATTTATTTATTAGTAGTAGCAAGAAGAGCAGCAAGAGCAGCACCAATACCATTGCCATCCTTTGTTACCATGATATTAATCTTATTTAAATTTTCATTACCATAAATACGACGAAGTGCTTCCGTTAATCGACGAGGGAATTTAGGAAAGCTTTCATAAATAATGCCTTCAATACTAATTGTGACAACGTCATTTAAACCATGGCATTTATCAATAATGGTACTAATAGCAGCACCTACCAACCTTGCAGCACGTTGGCCTACTAATTCACAAATGTATTTCACTACTTGGCGTTCATTTAAACTTGTACTAGGTAATCCAAGTATATCTTCTAAAATATGTCCCGTGATTTCAAGTTCTTCTTCTTCATCTTGACAAATTCTTCCTACATAGGAAATATCAAATGCATAAGGTGTATTCAACTCCTTTGTATATTTTCCACCAAACAAGATTCGTCGATCCATAAATTCTATGATGATTGTACGTACTAATTCACCTAAGTATTGACCTGCTACCATCTTTTCAAATGTTTGTTCCCCTGGATTTTCAGATTGACGATTGACTCGATTATCATACATACTTAATGGCAATACACTACGATCATCATCACCAAAGGATCCCCATTCGGTATTTATTACTGTTTCATTTTGATCAGGTTCATCTGTTCTTCCTAATTTTTCAATAGCGTTGACTTTTTCCCAATAAGCTTTAGAATAGAATCAATAAAAAAAATAAAAATAAAATGAGTATATTTATATAATCCCTCCTAATTTTATTTTATTTTATTAAAAAAAGAACTGCTTTTATATAAATAATATATGATTATTTTACCTGCATTTGTACCATTGCTGATTGTGCATGAAAGTAAAGTATCAAGACTTCTATATCCATTTGCTAAAAGACTTGCAGCTATAGCATTATTAAAATTATTATTATTTTTTTAAAAAAAAGCAAAATTTTTAAATATATATATAATTAGTATAAATAGAATATCAATCAGCTTATCTATGGATTAATCACCTTATCAAATAGATATATCTCTTTATCAAACTACTTCATCATTTCATCCTTTCTCTCTCTCTATGTGCGAATATAAACTTACAAGCACCGTTCACAACGGCTACCACTTTTACAGGTAAAGATTTTCTATTTAAAGCCGTTTGTAATAATTCCACCACATTTTTCTTTTCATAATCAGATACGTGAAATGTTTTTGTCCAGTTTGCCACATAAGCCTTATTGATAGCAGTTTGTACAAGAGGAAAAGACAATGCTAAACCAAGTGCCAAGGGAGCTTGTTCTGCATTAGTACTATTAATATTATCATTTCTACCAGAAAAAGTTAAGAATTCATCCACGGTATTAGCCAAATATTCAAGTAAATAAGGTAAAGAATTTGTTTTTAAATCATCGGTCAAGTTATGTTTTTGTTGTTTCACAATAGAGACATGCCCACGTCCATTGAATTTTACCAAATAAACATGTACCAATGAACCCGATAATTCAAGGCCTAAATATTCACCAGTTTCTTGTCCAGTTGGGTGATTTTCTATCCAAGTTTGTAACATAGCCATATGACAGTGACCATCAGTAGAATGTTTTTGAATATGAGCAGGTTCAATCTCATGTGCTGTTTTTAATCCTCTATCCATAGCTATACGCAACTCTCCAGATACCTTTTTAATCATTTCTGTTGTAATAGTAAATTGTGATTTTAATTCATTTAAAGCTGCTACTTGTTCAGGTGGACCATGAAAAGGAATTGACAAAATAGATACATGTTCTTGCATATTTAGACCCGACATTCTATTACTTTTATTTTTTTATAAAAAAAAAAAAAAATGAAAAAAAAAAAAAAAAAAAAAAAAAAAAAAAAAAAAAAAACTGGGAAAAATTGATTTTAATTTTTTTTCTTTTAAAAAAAATTATCCCGACTTCCGCCTTCCTTTTTAGGGTGCATAAAAAAGACACCATTTTTTTCTCCTCTCTTAGCTTTTTAATTTCTTCAACATTATAATATTGTTCTTTTTACTATTAGTATTACGATAATTTTTTGTATTTTACTTGATGGTCATCTTGTATATATTTTTCAAAAATAAAAACGAAAATAAAAATCTATAATAAGTAAAGAGGAAAACATGTTTATTTTGGAAATAGTTTTTCTTTTTTTATTTAAGCAGCTGACTATGAAAATGAAAACGTTGGGGGTTTTTAGTGTTTCTTCATACCACTTTTTATAAATTTAAAATATAAAACTGGGAATAAATATATAAATCATCACTTTCTGATAGATATTTTTTTTTTATTACTTATTTTGCGATTAAAAAGTCCACTAATATATCAACTAAAAGTAAGTATCTATCTAATTAATCTTTTTTTTTTTATCACCATATAACAAATATATTTAAATATTATAATCATAATTTAGATTACAATATTTTATTTTCTATTAATAATATAAAAAAAAAGTGGATGTGTGTATATTAAAATTATAAATTGTAACATAAATAGAAACAGAATATTAAAGAAAGTCAATAAGAAAAAAGAAAAAAAATGAAACCAAAAACAAAAATAAAAACAAATAAAGTAAAATGGAATTCTTAAATAAATATATATATTTATATATTTCTACTATTATTATTAATTTTTTAAGAAGTAAAAACCCAGTTACCATTGGTGGCAGGATCGTATTTTGTTTTTACAGCTGATTGTAACATACGTTGTAAACTATGGACATTAGGTTCAGATTCTTTCCATTCGAAATGAGCGGGAGTCCAAGTAGTTTGATTCTTTTCTCTTTCGGCCAATTCAGTTCTCTTTTGATTTTCGATCTTTGATTTTTCTGCACCAGCTGTTTGAGTATCGCCTTGTTTAATTGCTTCAGATACCTTTTGCCAGATTTTTCTAGATTCCATTTCATTTTGTTCATCTAAAGCTTTTACGTTCAATGCAGCAGGTTTTAATTCAGTTACATCTAAAAAGGGTTCGCTCTTCTTGGATCCAGAGGCTGTGATGGTTGATTTACCACTCCATTGTCCTTCAATTTTATAAATATAATCCTTAGGTGCGGTATTCTTTCGAATATAACATTTAAAGTGATTCTTTTCCCCAGATAACCATCCTTTAGATGAAAATTCAAATGTTGCGTATAAACCTGTAGTTCCTTGAATAAAAGCATTACCAGTTAATTCAACATAAGGTGCTAAAAATAAAAAAAGAAAGAAATATTAATACATGCTGACGATTCCCTTTTGTTACTATTTTTTGATTTTATTCTTTGAAATACCAGTTTACAGTACCTGCATACCAAATACCATTCACTGTTAAGGAAGGACTTGTAATTAAATAAGATTCACCAGTATTTTTTAAAGTTAATAAACTTTGACCTACTTGATCACAAATTAAGGAAGTAGTAGTAAAACGTGTTTTTTGACCAGTATGACCATTAAGCTCAATGCCAGCTTTTTCATTCTTCATCATAAAACCAGTAACTAATATAATTAAGAAAATGCAAAATAAATAATATATTTTCATGTGTACAAATGAGCCAACTTGTTTTCTTTTTTAATATATATAATGATGAAGGATTACTAACTTACTAGGAGGATGATGGCTTGTTTGTTCACAACATACATTAGTGACACCATATTTATCTTCTTCATTACCCCAAGACATAATATATTGTTCACCTAAAACAGGATTATAAGGTTTCTTTTCCCATTCTCCTTTTGGCACACGGCTTGAGAAAGAACCATTTAAATAAGAAACATACCATTTAGCAACGGCTACCATACGTTCAACAGAGTCAGTAGGTTCAGTAATACCTCCGAATAATTCAGTTTGTTGCGTCCAGTGTTGTCTATTTTATACAAGAAATAGTACTTTATATTTAATACAGCATCTATAACTTTTTTTTTCTCTCTCTATTTTCTTATTTCTTTTTTTTTTTATTATGTTTTATTTATTTATATTTATTCTTATTATTATGACTCTTATTTTGAACTTACGAGTATTCAATTAATGATACAGGAGCTAAAAGAAAAGCAGGACATGTTAAAGCGGAGAGATCCCCCGAAAAAGAAGCCAAAGACTTTAAAAAGGAATGGAAGGCACCTTTTTGTTCAGCTGGGATTTGATCAACGTTATTTACTTCGTCACTATTGCTTGCCATGTTAAATAAATATATTTATTATATTAAAAGAAAAGAGAATGATAAAATTGAA
>MU612558.1:0-15878 GCA_025201675.1 Cunninghamella echinulata
AAAAAAAAATATACATATTTATATATGAAAAAAAAAAAAAAGTAAATTACCTTATTATCCATTTTTCATTTTTTATTCATTAGAAATAAGGCAAGCATTTTTTTGTTTACTGTAAATAGAAGTGACTAAATATTTGTTTGTATCAGACACTACCAAATTGTAAGAGCCCTTATTTTCTGTTTGCTTAAGAGTGCCAAACCAAGTAGTTTGATCGGTTTTATCATTTAAACAGAAATCACCAAGTTCAAAAATTTCACCATTTCCATTTTTACCAATAACCCAAGCGTCATTACGGGGATCTGTAAGAATATCTTGCAATTCATGCGATAAAATGGTTACTTGGGCATCAACGGATGGACTGTTGTTAGGTGAACTATTTCTATTGATTTCTGGTATACATTTCATAGGACAGTGGCCTGGATAACCAATGAAGACATATTGGAATAAGTCACTATAGGAATTATAGCCACAGTTACGATTACAAAATTCTGAATCATTGACATCTTTTCCTGCTACAATAATATATATCCCATCTGGATCTAATTGATTGTTTTCTGATAAATAACCTGATTGTACTGCACCTAAAACAATATTTTTATGGGTATTATGGTCTGATAATTCAAAACCTTGGCTTCCTTTATCATTGATAGCTGCTGCAAGATTAAGTGATCTAGTTGCTCCTGGTCCACTATTATCACTATATTGGTCCACTAATTTTAATTTATTAATAAAGAAAATAATATTAACAAGAATGTACGAATTTATTGTTATTATTATTATTATCGTATGCATAGATCTATTTTTTTTTTTTTCCACGTACAAATAGAAAACCAGGATGTCGAGTATACACCATCAATAAAATTTAAAAATGTTTTTTGGTCAGTAGTTCCATTATCTGAACTCCAATCGCCATAAAATATAACATAAGCTACATGGATAAGAAAAAAGAAAAAAGAATAAAATTGAGAGAAAAAAGCATTAGTTATTAATATATATATATATATATATATATATACTATTTAAATATTTATTGATGTTCACTTGTTAAAAATAGTTTACCATTAACATAGCCACTAAGAACTTTACCACCTATATTACTAAAACCCAATCCATATTGACTGGTATAAGGATTTGTTTGTGAACTATTATTAGTAGGCGTCTGAGCTTTAGCAATCCCAGTTAATGAAATAAATAATGCACCAAGTGATTTTAATAACATAGTAATGTTACTATTTTATATAAAATGATAATAAACAGTAATGATATTAAAAGAGAATGGTGGTAATAAAATAAAAAAAATAATAGAAAAAAAATTAATTTTTTTAAAATAGAAATTAGCAAATTAAAAAAAAATGATTGGATGAGAGTAAATTAACGATAAAAATAACCATTTAAAAAAATTAAAACAGCGCCACATTTTTTATTCCTTTCTTTTTTATATTTTTATTGTGCTATATAATACTGTAATTGATTAATTTAATATTTGTATAATATATATATATATATATAATAAATGTAATGAATTAATGTTTATTTAATATTCTAAATCTATTTTATTTAAATACCTTTTAATATGATTACTTTTTTTTTTTTTTTTTGGAAAAAAAAAACATATATTTCTTTGTTCTGTTTTGAACTCTATTGTCCAAAAAGCATAAAAAATTAATATTAAAAAAAAGAGGTTTTTTTGTAACACAAACTATATATATATCAACATTTGGAAACTTTACAGAAGATGATATAAAAGGGGTTATGTAATGGAGTAAATTAGGATCTTAAATGAATGGGACACCGACAGCAACACAGATTATTATAATTTATATACATTAGACATTTAGTAACTCATATGTAGGTCAGTTGATAACTAACTTGTATGTATACTGAAGGGATCCAACGTCGCCACCAACTGAAGTATGTAGTCAAGCATATTTATAAACAAAGTCAAATAAGGATAAAATAAAAATAATAATGCTAAAAAAATGATGATTATGCAGATATTGACATATTGTTTATGCCTTTTTTTTTTTTATGAATTTCTTTTTAATCTTTTTGCTTAGGACTAGTTATCAAGGGTTCTAATTGATAGTATTACTCATGTACCCTTGAAAACAAATAAACTTTGAAGAAGAACAAGAAGAAGAAAGGTTAATCAAAGAAGAAAAAAGGCGTTGGAAACAAAAGGGGAAGATCATGGAGTAGATGATAATAATAAAAAAAGAGAGGGAAAAGAAGGTTAAAAGGAGTAAAGATTTTGAATATTTTAAAACTCAATAGTTACATATTTTATATAATATAAATATATGATTAATTTATAATAAATATGTATAGTTACGATGTTGAATAACCAAATCAATATAATATGATCATGGATGGGAAATACAATGGAGTTTGAAATTATTAGTTTATATTAAATTACCATCATTCTTTACAGTATACATTTTGGTTGAAATTGTTGCTGCATAAGAGATATACATATATTAGTTATATGTAAGCTGCCCTAAATCATTAATATAGAGAGAAACGTAATAGGATCTTGCAAAACGATGTGCTTAAATAAAAATAAAATAAATAATGATGATGACGCTAAAGGAGCATTCTTTATCTCATATATATATATATTTATGTATTTTTTTAAGAAAATAGGAGCATCCTAATGTTATACAACTGATATATCTCCTCAATAGAAACCCAATGATAATGAATTATATATATATATATATACCACGCACAGTGGAGGTAAGTTTTGTTTTATTTTTATTTTTTTTGGTGAATATAGGAGTTAAACAAGAGTGTTTGAGGGGCATTATATATAATATATATATATATCATTCCCCTTAAAAAAATATATTTAGTTTATTTCTTTTTTTTTTAATACTATTCTTTCTCTCTTCTATTCTTTTTTTTATTTTTTTAATTGATCAAATCTCTTCTATTCTTTATTTTTTTTTTAAAAAAAAAATATATATTCTTTTTAAAATAGGTGTGTAATATAAAATAGTATAAATTAATAGTTAAATATATAAACAAGGTTATTCAACAAAATAAAATAAAAATGGTGTCAAATAATCCATACAGATCACAACCACAACGTCAATCAACATATGATTATAATGAACAACAACATAAAAAAAATAATAATACGAATAAATCAATAAATTCACAACAACAACAACAACGTAGAACTCAATCCTTATCAATAGAACCCTCTCCCCCTCATCATGATCATCAGCAACAACGACGACCTACCGAACCTTCTACTTTCAATGAATTACCCAGATTATCTATCGCTGACCGATTTATGTCAAATAATAATAGCCAACATTCCCCATTCACCTCTTCTCCTTTATCCCATAAATCCACTATATTTTCTGAAAATGATGATAATCAACGTAAAAATAGTAATAAGTCTTCTGCTAGCCCTAAATCGCTTTCAAAAAGACCTTCCACTCAATTATCTTTATCAGCAGAATCAACCTCATCTCAAGAGAGACCTAGATTAACCATTGCTAGTTCTTTTATGAAACCAGAACCATCATCAAACCAAGATTCAACCTCACAATCATCTGGTAAATTCAATTAAATAAATATAATATATATATATATATATATATTTTAAAAAAAAGGCGGATATTAATCAATTCCTTTTATTATTTTACTATTTTATTACTTTTAAGTAGTTCATCCATTAGAAAATTCAACCAGTAATGAAGATGGTTATAATTTTGATCTTAGTTTAGATTTAGACCTTCCCACACCTTCTAATTATCAACAGCAACAACAACATTTAAAACGTCCGTTTGGTAGTCAAGATACTTTAGTCAACAATGAATTTAAATCAAAAAATAAATTAAAACATGGATCTCTTGATGATGAGTATTTTGATGTTGCATTAAATGATTATTATACAAAACGACCATTGGAAAATGATTTATTGGAAGAAGATGAACTTGAAAATGGAGGAGGGGATGATAATAGTGATGTATCTTCTACAACAAGACATGGTGATGAAGAAAACGATATGGATTTACGACATAATAAAGAAAAACCAGCTATGCAACAAAATCATCATAATAGGCATGGGGATGATGATGGGGGAAATGCACCAAAGGGTATTTGGATTGGTTGTTGCTTTTTAACCTATGGTAGAAAACGTCCTAATCAACGTACAATGGCAATGCTGTCTAAAAAGAAGCAACAAGAAAGAAATTGTGGTAGGCGATGGCGTGTATTTGCTCTCTTTTTATCCGTGATGTTACTTGTTACCATGACAACCATTTTATGGCCTCGGACACCGTTAATTCGTGTAGAGGGAGCTTCTTTATTACAACCTGCAAAAATCACTGAAACAGGGCAAGGGACGGTAGGTGGGAATGTACAATTCGAAAGTCAATGGATGGTGAATTTTACTATTGATAATCGTCAAAATTGGATTGTCCCTACTAGATTGGTTCAATTACATGTTTTATTAAAGGATTCATTGACTGGGAATATTATTGGGAAAGGATTTCAAAATGATCACCCTGAAACAATTATTTTGGCACCTCAATCTATTTCTACTCTACAGTTAGGCGTTTCTTTGGATTATCAAGCTCGAGATATGTCGGATGCTACCATTTCAAGTTTAAAAAGATCTTGTACTCCACCTCCACCTCCTCTACCCCCATCATCAAATTCTATTCCTTCTCCTTCTTCAAATAATACTAATCATCATCAACAGCGCTCCCTTTTAATTCGAGGACCTGGAGATTCATCTGATAATAATAAAAACAACGATAACAACAACAAAAATAACAACAACAATAATAATCATCCCGACAATAATAATAATAATAATAACAATAATAATAATAATAATAGTAATAATAATAATCATAATGGAACAGTCGTTATGTCAAATAACACCATGATATCTAATAATACTTTACAAAATAATCAATCAAACTCTAATATTCCAAACATTAATTCACCTTCTGAACGTCAACATGAACCCTTATCCCTACTATTCTGGATGTCTTTGCGTATTTGGGGTTTAGAAGTCTTTGGTTATGTCCCTACTATTATGGTAGCACCTGCCACAGGAGGAATGATTTGTCCATTAAATTAATTTTTATCTTTTATTTTTTATATTTATTTGTTCATTCCTTCATTATTTTTTTAAAACTAATATATTATTTAAACATTATTATTATTACAACATGATTTTTTTTATTGAAAAATAAATTTTTTTATCTTAGAATATGTAAAAGTAAATATCAATTTAATTTAATTCTTGAGTTTTACTATACACAAGTATATAATATTGGATTTCTGGAACCTTTATAATGAAATCCAAATATCAGCTATAATTTTTTTTAGTAAGAAACAAAATGGAGTGGAGCTTATCAGGTAATACCAAGCCCAGGGTGTTTGACAGTTTTTTTTTGCAAGAAATTAAAAAAAAAATTAAGGTTTAGAAGTGTTTTATCATAAATAGCATTTTATTGCATATCATCAACATTCCGAATCCTCATCAATCGATTTAATGTAAGGTGTTAACTAGTCGTTTTTGGAGTAGTTTTACGATCCTATACCGTTAGAAATGGTCACCATCTAAGATTAGTGTGTTTGTCATTAGCTATTAACTGGTGTTATAGTTATAAAGGTACTTTATTGTATTGTTAATAGTATTCATTTACTTAAATCAGTAGTAATCACTATTTGAATAATATATGTGTATTCTATGGATCATGTTTATATCATTATTTTTGATTATTGTAAAAATATAGGATTTTTTATGATCATTTATTGTCGTGTCAACACATAACCAAAAATGATATCATACTGCCATACTTCGAAAATATCGAAAGATTTATGCAATGTAACGAAATTTATCGATGTGAAAAGATCGAAATGACAACATATCCCCATGAATAGGAACCATAAAACATGAGTTATACACAGTACATCGGATCCATTAATATTATTCCTACTTGTTAGTATTACCATAAATCGTTCGATCACTTCATATATTGAACGATGTCTATTTTCACTACCTAGCAGACAACTTCACGTACTACATCGAAAAGGCAATAATTTTCGAACTTTATCTATGAATCGTATAAATACTAATTGATAAATATGATAAAATATTAAATAGGTAAAGCAAGTAAATAAATAATATATTATATAAAGAGGCAAAACAACTAAATGAAATTCCCTGGGTAGTTTGTTTTATTATAAATAAATGATGGAGATTGTAATAACAGTCTAATTCTGCTCTGGTATTTATGTAAAATAGTATTTCACTTTTCATATAATTAATGATATTAGCCAATATGATCTATATCTCCGTTATGACGACCTTTCATATATTTTATTATTACAATATGATGATCCGTGATAATTTTTATTGATTCTTATATATATATTAGTGTAATGGTATAGTTGAGTTCATTATAGGAACTTTTAGCATTAAGTTTATAAAGCTTAATTTGACAGTTTAAAGATAATAATGTATCTGGGTTAGATTCAAATCCTTATTTAGTAAAGCTATTCATTTTCATAAAAGGTTATATATTTTAATCTCAGCACATTTGATGATCATTATCATTATTTTTATTATACATTATTTACTACTATATAACATGGTAATATATTTATTTACTATAGATAAAATAGTCTGATACGACACCATTCTTATTTCATGAGTAGTATAGAAGGAAAATATACAAAAAGATGATAAAATAATACAGCATTTTTAATAAAATTTGATTACATACACTATTATCATATTTTAGTGATTACAAAATGATCTGAATACACCATCATCATCTTTGGCGTTATAGAATTCATCTAAATCCATATTAAAAGTAAATAAACTGCTAAATACGCCGTAAAGTGACTTTAATGTACATCTAAATTCTTTATCTTGTTTATCTTGTTCATTTATTTTTACTACTTTTATTGTTTTATTTTTGGTAGTTAATTCATCGCAAATAAAGAATCCTTCATAAGGATATTCTTTTTCGAGTAGATGATCAATATAATTAGGAATAGTGTCATCACGATAAACGAGCTTAATTTTATTTTCGTTTATTTCATTTATATATAGATTATCTTCCTTTACAAAACACACAATAGATGGTATCACAGTGGCTTTAAATTGATGTATTTTATTTCTATTGATATTCATTCTAAAAATGTTAAGGCTATATTTAGTTTATTTATTAGTATAGTATTGTCTCAGAGAAAAAAGCAATCTTTCAATTTTTTTTTACATTTTTTGAAAATCCGGTTTTTTTTCCCCGTCACTTTAAATAAAATATATATTTTCATTCTCTGAATTTTTTTTTCTTCACCTCGCTTTCATTTTCTTTTCATCAATATTAAACTATGAAGCTCACAGTTGATCTTATTAATGATTCTTATACATATATTAATACTCTTAAAGATAGAGAATTGGTTTTACGAGGTACTTAAAAATATAAATAAAATACGCGTTTATTATTGTTATTACTACTACTATTATTATTATTTTTAAATCATTATTATTTTACTAACCTTATACATACTGTTCTATTTATTTATTTTTCCATTTAGATTTAAAGATACCTACTATTGAAAACTTGGGTGGTACCAAGGTAAACTGGGGCGAAAATAAAGAAATAAAAAAAAAGTAGCTGAGGATATGTATATATATGATAAATCTTTATTGATATGATATAAATATATATATATATATATTTATAAATGGTTCCAAAAAAATAAACCACAAAAGTACTTACAATATATATGTATATTATGCTATTTTATATAATTCTATACATTTTAAAAAATCATATATATATATATATATATATATATATAGGATTTAAATGATACTATTGACTTTACCAATAATGATTTACGTATACTTGGCAACTTTCCCCGTTTAAACCGACTTAAAAACTTACTTTTAGCAAATAATCGCATATCTAAAATTGATACTGGATTGGGCCAATTTCTTCCTGAATTATCAACATTGATACTTACCAACAATGATATTGAAGATTTAAATGAAATTGATTCATTAGCTGAATTAAAAAAATTACAACATTTATCTTTATTGGATAACCCCATCACCAAAAAGGAAAATTATAGATTATATGTGATTCATAAATTACCTTCTCTTCGTGTTTTGGATTTTAACAAAATTGGACAAAAGGTAAAAATAACATAATATATATATATATAGAATGAAATGAAATAAAAAAAAGTTGAATCATAAGGATCCAATACAAGCAAGTGATTATATATATATATATATTTACTTTTAAATGAAAACATAAATAAATATTTATCTATCTATATATATAGGATCGACAAGAAGCTGCCGCATTATTCAATGAAGGTGATGATCAAAAATCATCAACATTTGAGCCAGGAGAAGGCGTTCCAGTATAAATCTTTTCAATTATTATTATTATTTATATATATTATCCTATTTTATTTTATTACGTATTGTCAAATAGTACCTTTTTTGTACCCCATAGTTAATATTACAACTTTTTTTCCTTACAACTCCCATTTCATCGTTGCTGATATAATTTTTTTTTTGTATAGATACTTTTTTTTTTTCTAATTCGTATTTTTATTATATACTCGACTATCCATATCTTTTAAATATACATAAAGTTATGTCACCTTCATTATCATTGGTCATCATCCTTTTTTTTTTTTTAAAAAAAAATAAAAAATGAAAGCATTATTTATAAAATAAATGATACAACAATACACCATGAAAAAAATATTTATATATATATAACTATAATCTATTACTTTAATAAAGGATCCTTTTTTTTATCCTATGTAATCGCCATACTGATTACGTTTTCCAGTTGGTAACTGTTCTGTTTCTTCTCTTGTACGAGGAATGTTGTCAAAACTAACTTCTTGTTCTCTTAGTTGTTGTACTCTTCTTGCTTTTGCCTCTTCAATGGCTTTAGGATCTGTTTTATGTTCAGCAGCTTCTTTTCTAATTTTAGACCAGGTAGTATTTGGTAAATTTTGAGCTCGAATTTTATCCCAAGCACCTCCACCTCCGGTCTCCTGTTGTTGATTTAATACTTGAACTTGTACTGTTGGTTGATTTGGTTGATTTTTATTCATTTGCCATCCATTTTGTTGTTGTAATTGGATAGCTATCATAGCAAAAGTAGTTCAAGGATAAAACAAAAATAATAACGATTAAATAAATACAACCAGCAAAACTTTCTTTCATCATCCTCTTTATTTTTGTTTTTTATTTCACCCAAAATTTGATTATATATATGCATATATATACATATATATCATTTACCTCTATCTGTTTGAAATTCTGACCCTTTTGTATTATATTCCCCATGTACTGTGGAATCTTCTGATATAAACCTATCACTATCAGGAATGGCTGTAGGCAAATTTGATGATGATGATGGTATATCACTTATAGGTTGAGCTCTGGATGATGATGATCGTGGCTGTGGCGCTGGTGCTCCATTTCTATGAGCAGTTAAATATTCTTGTCTTATTTAATAAAATATATTAAAAAGAAAAAAGAAAAAAAGAAGAGAAATAGTTAGATAGATATACTTGAAAAACCTTTATATATATAATACTCACTGTACTTCACGAATAACATTAACTAAACGTTGTGGATTAGGTAATTCTTTGATTATTTTGACACCTGCTACTGCACCTGATATTAAGCCCATTTGAGACCCCATCAAAAAACCACCACCAGCAAGTGCAAGTAAAGGGAATGGTCCAAACTTTTTAGCTTTTCCTGTATATTTGTAAAAAAAAAAAAAAAAAAAGGTTGGTTAATAATCGAACGATTTTTTTTTATGTATACTTAAAAAAATGATAAACAGAAAAACAAAATGTCGTGCTTATGCTTTTTTTTATATATTATTATTACCTAAAAGAAAAGCTGAAGTGCTACCAACAAAACCTCCCAAGGTTGCTATAGAATAACAACAAAAACAATAATAAAAGGTGATTTAGTTTTTATTATTCATTCACTATAAAAAGTTGATTCTTTTAATAAAAAATAATAATAATAAAAGATTTAAAAATGATTTTAAATATGTGCTTACTATGTGAATTTAATTTTTCTCTTGCTTTATCAATAGCTTGTATTTCTTGATCTGTCAAGTGATGTTCTTTAGCTTTTTCTTTTACAAGAGCATAGACGGAATCGTTAATAGCTGCCATAATTAAGTAAAACTATTTTAAAAAAGAATAAAATAAAGAAAAAAGAAAAAAAACAAATTTATGAATGCGTTCAAAAAATATTAAAAAATCTGGGTTTAAATTTTCATCCATACTAAAAGAGAAAAAATCTAAACCTAGTTTTTGACCAAAATTTTCTAGATTATATTTTTGCATAATTTAAAAAATAAATCTACACTTATCAATTCTCTGTCTCTCTCTCTCTCACACACGCTTTTTTTAAAGCATATATTTACGACATTAAAAATAAAACAACTACATTATAATATTTTATTTTATTTTAATATACAAATATAAATAATTTTAGCAGATGTGTAGATTTTTATTAATTTTCTTTAGCCCAATCAGGTAGATCCGTTTCAAATTCCCAGTCATTTCCTTTATACTTCCAAGCATGCAACCAAATAAAAAGAGAATCTCTTGGAGGATCTTGAAGAAGGGCCACACTACAATCTAAGCATTTTTCTCCTGTTTCTTTTTCTAATAATTTTGATTCGTCCTTTTTCTTATCATTATCATCATCATCCCATACTCCAGTTTGATAAGGAGAAGCTTCCATTAATTTATCTACCAACTGTTTTTCATCTTGTTCTGATAATGGCTGACCTATATGTAAGGTTTTTGCCCAAGAGGTTTTATTACCATAAAGGGGATCATTACCGATAGGAAAACCAAGATATTTTAAATGAACTCTGATTTGATGAGTTCTTCCAGTAATTGGTCGACATCTTACAATGCTTGTCGTACCATCAAAGGAAAGTCGATTGAATATTGTTGTACACGGTTTTCCATCCGGATGAACATAGTTCATTGACAATTTATGCGAAATAATTTTTATAGGTTGATCACATACTATTTCTTCCCTAATAATGATAATTAAAACAAAATAAAAAATAAAAAATAAAAAACAATTATTTTTGTCTATTTTTTTTTTTTGTTACTATTATTATTATCATTATTATCATTATTATTACGTTGGGAATTCACCATCCACGCGACAAACGTATTCTTTTTGTATATTTCCATTCTTCATATCATGCTCCATGTGAGCTGCCTTGAGAGATGTTTTACAAATAAGCATCAATCCAGAAGTTAGTCGATCAAGTCTATTAGAAGCTGTTTTATTAATATATCAATATTGATAAATATAAAAAAATGTACAAATTAATATATTCTTCTACATTTCACTTTTATTATCTTTTGAAATATAAACTTACGATATAATTTTGGTATATTTTTTTCATTTCTTAAAATGTGTACAACAGAGTTATGTCTATATCTTCCAGCAGGATGAACAGGTATACTTCCAGGTTTATCTACCACGAGTAAGTTATCAGCTTCATAAACAATTTTAATAGGGGAATCAATAACAGGTGGTTCATGTCGATGAATTTTATGTCCAATAATATCTCCATTTTTTATAATCGTCTCCGTTGTAACATTTTCTCCATTAATGGTAAGCAAACCTTTCTCAATGGCATATCTCTAGAATAGTAATAATGATAATAATAGCATATGATATACACTACTTCAATATCATCAAAACAACAATAATATATATATATATATACAGAGAGAGAGAAAATAAGTTTTATTTATTTGACTTACATAATAAACTTCACTTCTATCTCTAAATTCTGTTGTAAACACATCTAGTATCGTTTTTCCAAGCCAACGACCTTTAGCATAAGCTTGATAATTGAAATAATAGGGTTTTACTTTTCGTAGACCTAATAAAATATAATATAGAGTGTAAAAGTGTTGATAGTTTGTAGCTAAACTTTATTTGTCTTATTTTATACATATACATATATTCCTTTTTATATTGTTAATTAATATATTTACCATTTTCAAAATAATAATTTGCATCAGAAATATCATTTGTATCACGAAAATCAATCTTTCGTTGTTGCTTTCGTTGTTTAGGAGGGTAAGTATGCCCTTGATCTACTACTTGACGTTTCCGTTTTTTATTACTATTGTTCTCGGTTGATTCATTGATATTATTATGTTGTTGCTGTAGGTTTTCATTCATGATATCTTTATTATTATTATCTTCCATTGATATTTTGGTTGAATTCAATAAATTATTATCGTCTGACATATTTTATTTTATTTATATAAAAAATAAAAAAAATAAAAGAGAAAGAGAAATGCAAAAATAAAAAAAGGCTTTTTTTATAAAGATTAAAAAATTAAAACAACGACATTTTTAACTTTAAAAATGTATTGTATATTATGTACATTGATATATATATATTTATATATAGTATTTAAATATTTTAATTTTTAATGTCAAAATAAAAGCATGAAAAAGATAAAGAAAAAAATAGGTAATTGTAAAAGAATATAATCATAATTAAAAAAAAAATGAGATAATGGTTCAAATAAGAGGAAAAGAGGGGGAATGAATCATAAAGTATTATTTTTTTGTTTTTGTTGGGTTTTTTTTCTAATTCGTCGTACATTTACATAGTATTTACTAAAGTATGATTATCATTAATTTGTAATTTTTTGTTTATATCAGATACTAAATCCTCTTCTGAAGGAGGAGAAACTAATCCATCATTTGTAGTAGTAGTAGTAGTTGAAGTAGTAGTAGCGATATCTTTTCCGGTCGACTGTTGCTGTTGTAAATGATGAATAGATGAAGCAAGACCAAGCATGGTTTCAGGTGTAACAGGGTGATTAAGAGAAATGGCGGACATGGATTGAAAATCATGAGGAGAATGTGTTTTAAATAATCGTTTACGAGCAGTTTGATGTTTTAATTTCTTTTGTGCTGGGGAATCGGCAAATCTAACTTGCAATGCAGCAGAGGAACCTCCGATTGTTTGTCCATTAAATTTATCAATAATTGTTTGTGCTGAATATCGATCCGTTAATCTTTATATGGGTATAAAAAAAGAAGAGAAAGAGATGGATATGAATAAATAAAATATAATGATCATTTCCCTTTCCTCCCCCCTTTTTTTTTATTGCACTCTTTATTATTATTTTTTAAATATTTACCTAGCAAATCCAACACCACGACTAATACCTGAATGAGGATCTCTTAATATACGATTTGATATTGTTTGACAAGGTAAAAATAATTCCTCCAATTTCTAAAATAAATAAATAAATGTAAATAATTATAACAAATTAATAAACTATCGATTGTTTCATCTTTTTTCCTATTCTATTTTACTTTATATCTTTATAAATATATAAGGACTTACTTGTTCTGACATATCCAAAGGTAAATTTGAAATATAAATATTAGTAGAGTTTTCATCTTGAAGATTTCTTAATTTAGAACTAAAAGATTCCTATATAACATAAAACATAAAAATAAAGATGGTTATATATATATATAAAGGAACTTTCATTGATATATCTATTTGTTTATTTTTTTTTTTTTCCTTATTTATTTTTCCTTTTTCACTATTGTTATTTTTTATCCCTATAAGATGATGATGGTGATGATGCTGACCCTTTTTCTAAATTTTATTTATTTATTTACTTTTTTGTTTATTATTTTTTACCTGACCAACTTTAGCCAAGGAAGCTTGTAAACCTGAATTATTTAACATTTCAATGGCTTGAAGACAATCTTCTTCATTTTCATACATGGCAAAACCATACCCTTTACATTCATTTGTTTTTTGATCCAAGATTGCTTTTGATGATAAAACATTACCGTAATTAGCGCATAATTCTAAAAATGATTCATCGGTCATAGTAGGAGTTAATCCCCTTACATACATATTATGTGAATGATATTGTTCATTGTTATTTGTTAATTCTATTAATTCCTCTTCGATTAATTGTTGTTGTTCTCTATTATAAGATGAAGAAGATGGGGGAGGGGGTGATTGATAACGAGGTTCATGTTGATGATGATGATTAGATCTTTTTGATCCATGTTGCTGTTGTCTTTGTTGATGGTTAGAACGATGTTGTTGTTGTTGTTGATAATAAGGACCAGGTAAATGATGCTGAGGAGGAGAACCATGAGCGATATTATTATTATTATTAGAAGAAGACGACGATGGGTGATGATGGTGGCCGGTTAATACAGGAGAGGAAATATGTAAAGGAGGAAAAGGTTGTTGATGATGATGACCTGGAGGTGGTGGAGGAATCACATAAGCCTGCATTGGAGGAGATAAAGTGATGTTTGCACCTTGGAAATGGTAAGTTGGGCTAAAAGGTGGGCTTGTAGGATTTGTATGTGGTGATTGAGGGTGTAAAATGGGAGAGCCAGGATAGCTTTGATAACCAGCAGCAGCAGCAGCAATTGCAGCTTGATTATAATCTGTATAATATTGTACAGAGTATTGAGGACTTATTGGGTAAACATAAGCATACTGTTGTTGTTGTTGTCCAGTTCTTTGCGATGATGATTGTTGTGTATGTGTATTATTACCATTGTTGTTGTTGTTGTTGTTGTTGTTAGATGATGTAGATTCACTACGATCATAAGAATTATTAATATTGTTGTTGTTGTTGTTGGAAAGAGGAGAACCACTGGTATCAATATAATTTCCTATATAAGGTAAATAGGGTGGTGAAGTTGGAGAAATAATATTACCATTTTGATCAACAGCTATAGGAATGATATGAGGTTGATAGTATTGTGGTTGTTTATTTTCAGCATCTACTACAGTAGGATTAGATTTGGTAGTATTGGTTGAACTGACCATGAAATGTGATTTATATCAAAGAAAAGGCGTGAGAACTGAAAAAAAAGGAAAAAGGAAAAAGAAAAGAAAAGAAAAAGAAAAAAGAAAGGGGAAAGTATATAATAAATAAATTTAAAGGAGAAAAAAAAAAATATCTAAAAGTATGTTATTTGATTATAAAATAGTAATAATAAGGTAAGAAAAAGAAAAAGAAAAAAAAAAAGAAAGAAAGAGAGAAAGAATGAAAAAAAAGAGGAACTTGAAATATTTTTTATGTCAAAAAAATCAAAAAATTAAGCGAAAACATCACGCGCAACCTTTATATTTGTTTAATCTATACAAGCTATTCTTTATATTTTTTATTTATTTATAAAAGATGGGTTCGCCATCTTATCCCCCTTGATTTTTTTAGTCACCATCTTTTATTAATAAAAGCATCTTATAATCATATTTCGAGTACCATCTCTTGCATAACTACGTATATTATTTTATTACAACTTGTTTCATCCATGTGTAAGAAATAAATAAAAAAAAGGCTTATACCATCAAGTATAACACGTGGTGACACCAATTATAAAAAATAAAAAAAATAAAAAACATTTCATATTAAAATAATAATAACTAAATTATAATAATCATCTCTATGGTCTGTATAAAGTCCTTGGTCCATTCAATTTAGTTCTTTCTAATCGAGTAGGTAATATATGTTCATACATTAGTTTCACCCATTCACAAACAATTGGTCTTGTGTCACGAGGATCTATCACTTCAGGAATGTCAAATGCTTCAGCTGTTCTTATAGGTGATCGAATAGCTTCAAATTTATTCAATATACTATCGAAAAGTTCTTTACGCTTATCCCCGGCAGCTTCCAATTCACGTTTATAAGCAGCCTAGATATAATAGTAAATGAGTATATATATATATATAAAAAAGTTAAAAAAAAAAAAATGTCGGAATTACTATTTTTGTATACACTTA